>NDXB01003141.1:175762-206356 GCA_002631895.1 Agapornis roseicollis
AAAAAAAAAAAAAAAGTGAAAAATCAACTGAGTCAGGGAGCAACAACACATTCCCTGGAATCCTTCTCTTGCTTCAAGAAACAGCGGATCATATGGGATGGAAAAGCAAAAGGGGAACGACTGAGAGCACCTCCCATGTAAAACATTCAGTGTCTTTGGGGCTGGATTCCCCACTAGAAGGCAGCATCTGCAGGCTAAAATTCTCACGATTTTTAAAGAAATTGAGCCTTGTTGCAAGGAGTAAATTTATGAACTACCAGGTATAAAAGAGAATAATAATTTTGCATTCAGCAGCTTAACCTTCACTGACAAGAAAAATCTCTCAAGTGTCATTAACATCTAACCTACTGCTCTGATACCAAGAGATAGATATATTTATGCTCACTGAAGAATTATATGTTTAGATACTAGAACTTATTGAGGTTATGCCAAAAATTAGGTCTTAGCAAGTTAATTGGTTGAACACGTCTATTACACTGACCTGGCTGTTAAAGTAATGGCTACAGAAATGGCCTGAAGAATGACTGCCTTTATGAAACACTCAGTTACTGACAGTGGACAAGTACCAACTGACTGGAAGTTTCTAGAGAGGGACAGGAAAAATTCTGGTGCTTTGTCACTTCCAGTTTTACTGTGACTTTTGCTCCTATCTGATCTCATTTAACTGGAGCACCTTGTGCTCACAGTAAGTCAGAAGACAATGTCTGCTTTTCATTACCAAACAAGAGATACAAGGATATAAACACCTTACTTTCTTCTTCTGTGATCATATTTGATTTATTTTTCCACTGGTGAGAATATGTTATCTTGATTACGGATGATTTGGACTTACCATTTTTTAGGATACCTTCCAGAAACATATACCATCCTAATGACATATAGGAAAGCACATTAACCTCTTTAAAAAGAGCCAGATCTTGGTGATTTTTTATTTCACATTTCAAAACACTGACTTTTAGCATATTTGTTATATAACATGTGAATCAGATATCAGTAAGAAATACAGCTACTTAGTGGTGTCTTTGGGTCCTTCGTGCACATACATAGACTGTATGTTTGCCAAAAACATCCACAATTGATGAGCCCAGCTATGGTCTGTGTTCTGCACTGGCACTAATGGGAACCACATAAGAATCAGGCTGCTTTCTGCAGAGATGTTTCTAGCCTGCTAGCACATTTCCTAGAAACATAGAACAGCCAAGATTGGAAGGGACCTCAAATGATCACATGGTCCAACCCTGTGTGGGAAAGGGAGGCTAGATGAGATTATCAAGCACCCTGTCCAGGTGTGTCTCAAAAACATCCAGAAATGGGGATTTCACCAAGCCCCTGGGGAGGTTGTTCCAGTGAGTGGTTGTTCTCACTGTAAAAAAATCTATTACCCTTTTACTTCTCCATGTGGCTCTTCATGAAGAAAGACTCCGTTCTCTTTGAGGCCACCCTTTAATTACTCAAATACTATCATATGATCCTCTCCTGAGCATTCTCTTCCCTAGGGAGAAAAGAGCTAACTCCCTCAGACCTTCCTCAAAGGGCATGTTCTCCGCTTGACTTACAGCTCTACAAGTTTCTCATTTCTGTCAGTTCTACCTGATATGAACCAGAAACTAAGCACACATAGCATTTATTCCTGTTTCTCATTTAAATAGAATAGATCTTCAAAAATGTAAAAAAATTTAAGATAAGCTCTTCATCTACAGAAGCCTTAGTGTACGTCCATTCAGGCTACATTAGTCTTTATCATCATTAGATGACAAAAGTCATGAACAGACTTCCCCTCTGATTCAAAGCCACTGCTTCCAGTGTTTTGTATACTCTACCCTTTTGGGTGTCTTGCATAAAACATACAAGGCTGTCATCCCCCTTTTCTAATACTGCTTAAAAGTAATACCTGTCCTCATTCTGACTCATTGTTGTGGTTTAAGCCCAGCCAGCAACTGAGAACCACACAGCCTCTTGGTCACTCCCCGCACTTCCCCCCCCCTTCTTCCCCCGGCTCCCCAAGGGATGGGGAGGAGAATCGAAAGAATGTAACTCCCATGGGTTGAGATAAGAACAGCCCAGTAACCAAAGTATAACACAAACCGCTGCTGCTGCCACCAGTAACAATAATGATAAGGGAAATAACAAGGGAAGAGAATACAACTGCTCAACACCCTCCGATCAATAACCAGCCCAGCTGAGCAGTGATCTAACCCTTCTGAGTAATTACCCCATTTACATAGTGGGCATGACATGCTGTGGTATGGAATATCTCCTTGGTCAGTTTGGGTCAGGTGTCCTGTCTCTGTTTCCTCCCAGCTTCCCCTCCTCCCTGACAGAGCATGAGACTCACACAGTCCTCGCTCAGAGTGAACATTACCGAGCAGCAACTAAAAACATCGGTGTTATCAGCTCTGTTCCCAGGCTGAAAGTCAAAAACACAGGACTGCACCAGCTACTAAGAAGGAGAAAAATGACTGCTACTGCTGGACCCAGGACACTCATGAGCGTGAAGCTTTAAAAGGTAAAAAATACTGATATTCCTTCTTCAAGAAATAAAGAAATAAAAACCTCCCTTCCTCCAAACTTCACCTCCTACTTCAGAAAAAGGCCTTACTCACATACTTTGATCAATGTAATTTTTACTTCATCTTGAGGACCTACCAGTTTATTTCATTATATACCCAGCTAAAGAAAGACCATAAGAATTCATTGTAGTACTTGCACTTTTAATAGTACTTGTTTGGCCAACATACAATTGGAAGAGACCTCCTCAGGCAACAATTACAGTGATCAGCTCTCACAGACAGTTACGACAGATAAATGATTTCACTGATCAGACACCATCCAGTGAAACAACTTTTGCCCTGACGGCAAGAAACATTTTTCAGGTTTCCAATCAGCATGCTTCAACAGGATTCTTGTGCCAAAAGAAGTTTCCTTTTGCTTGAATATCACTTTTCCATCAGTACTGTTTAGCCAGCATCTTTAACTTTCCAATCTCTTTAAAAAGAGGCAACATATATCCTCTCTTTGTTTTGCAGGATTAAGCATGCCAAGTTGTTTAATTTTCCCTTCTGCAGTAAGCCCTCTCTTATCCTGACCATCTTTGTCACTCTTCTCTGCAACTTAGTGAGGTCTCAACTCACTTTTCTTAGGAAAAAAATAACCAGTGCTGTAGAGTCTCTCAAATGAGGTCTGCATAACCTTATATTGCTTCACCAGATACATCATTCAGGGTATATACACTTGCACTTTTTTTAGGTGCATTATCTACAAGACTCATAGTCCTCCTAAAACGAGCCAAAACATGCAAGTTGTATTCTTATTTATCTCTTCCCAATAAGTCCCTTATAGGATAGCAATATCTTATGAGTTCTCAAATGAATTCATGAACTTGCACTCTAATATTTTAAATACTTGCCATTTTATTTCTCTTGTCCTCAGAGTTATCTAATTTCTCCCATTTGATATTCTTATCCTCTTTTCTATTAACTATGCTGTCTAAACTCATGTCACCAAAAATCACTGTCACTTTCCTAATTCTCTTATCAACATCGCTAATGAAATTATTATGATCAGCAAGGTTACTCTCAAAATTCAATCTTGACAAGAATCTATTAGTACCTTCATTTCAATACTTCCCTTTTGATGGTCCCTATCGTCTTCTGACTATTCCCTTACTTTCTTTACCCACTTTCAGTTCTTTTAATGATTCTTATCATGTCCAGCTTAATTAATAATTTCCCACAGGGTAATATATCTAATACAATCAAGATAGTTATATCCATTCCCTTTGCCTAAAAATATCACAGAATTTATCAAAAAATGATCTTTTGTTAATCTGAGATAATCTACTTTTTATTAAAAAGATGTGACATTTCATTCCATTTACCTCCACACTCCATTACTTTCTCCTAGGCATTTCATTTTAGAGATTACTGACAGCAGACCAACACATACTTGGATGCCTGGATCAGTTTTTGCACCTTCCTAAGACACATTTTCTACTTTATAGTTACCTGGTAACATTTCTGTCTTTCTCTAACACATCTTGTATTAGAAACTTCATTTACCATGTCTCAGACCTCCCAGTTGAAGATTAGCCAATCTACTGCCATCTGTCTCCCTTTCTTTTCTCTGTGCTAATTTTTTTAGTATCTTTCCCCACTAGTCACCTACTCAGTCAACCCCAGCTGCTGATAGCTGCAATAGAGGAAACATGTTAGTTTTGGTTTCAGGACTATATCTAGATCATCTCTCACTGCATAGTGGCTGCATTACTACTCTTTCCTAGCTCTCTTGGTGGTTCAGGCTGCTGAAAAACTTTACCTCCTCATCTGAGGCATGTTATACCTCTCAAAGTAAGGTTCAGAAACAATTGCAACCATTTGAGTTCCTGTAACATTCATACAAGAGAATTATTTTTTCCTTTTAGCAAACTGAGTACAGTTCCTTGTACATGGTTCTGTGTGCTATTTACCAAAGCAGGTCATACATGTATTTTGCAAGGATTTATTTAACATAGGCATTTTATTACAAATGATAAGGCACACCTAATTGAAGGAATTCATTGCCTTTTAGAAGACTTTACATAGCATGGCGAAGTCTTCCCAGAAAGGCAAGAAATAAATAAAACATGAAGCATGTTGGGGCTGCTATCTCAGTGTATTTGGCATAAGGCACCCTTGTGCTGCTTTGCAAGAGTTTGCAGGCCACTAATGGAAGACAAAACTGGTGAAATCATTTGAGATTCATAGTGAAATCTGAAACACAAAATGTTGCAACTTGCTCTTGGGAAATCTTAACACAAGAGCCAAAGGAGCTACATGAGAAGAGTGGATTAGGCAACAACTGTGCCATTCTCAGCAACAGCAATCTTTCAATATCACCATGGTGATTTGTCCTCCTGACATATTTTCATTTTATCTGCACTGGAACAAGAAGTGGGCTTCTCTGGGGTCAGTCCTGGCTGGGACCTGAATTTGTACGGCATGTGTTTTATGGTGTGCTCCATACTACTGGTCAGCAGGGACCTGCATTGGCCTCACACTCACAAGGCAGTGCACAAGACAGTTCACCCAACAGCTCTTGTCATTCAGTCACCCAGATGAATACCTCTCATTTTAATTTCTGCTGGTTTCCTATGAAAACTGTGCATTCAGACACCTTCCAACACAAAGGTAAGATGTGGCTGATCACTCGCAATCATTTCTACTGCTGGTGTCAAGGACTTCAATCTCACAGAGTTCCCATGAACTGAAATGACATAACTTTATATTTACAAGACAATATTTAACAAGAAAAGAATAGTCAGTCTTGTCAGAAACCTGAACTGTTCCTAAGCTGAGAACTGGAAGGAAACCTTTCTCGTAGGTATGCCAGTTGCTGAGACCATCCAACATCTTCTACCACTGTTTTCTAGTATTAGTCTTCCATTGCTTCAAGTAAGATATTTTAAACAAGAGGGGGGAAAATTGCTTATACAGAAAATACAACACAACCTGAATTTTTTTTCTAAATTAAGTTAGAGAAAAATAATGCTGGTTTGCTCTTCTTAAAAAAACTCCTACAACTGTTACACAGAATGATTTTAAGGGAGCTGGATAGCGGGTAGCCAAGATAATACATCTGTACTGTTGTCAGTACTCATGAAAAGGTACTCAAATTCTAAGCTGTAACATTCTCTATATGTTGGATAAATTTTAGCAAAGATATACTGATGCTAGGGCTAAGTCTCAATCTTGCTATGTAGACTTACTTTATATTTTGCATGACACCTATGGCCTCATCTTCTGAAAAAATATAGCCTGTAAACCTGCCCTATGACAGGAACTACAAACAGCTTCCCAGCAGCTACTTCAGATTTCGTCATTTGCATGTGCTCTGACCATGGGATCCTGAGACTTCCAACAGTCTGTAAGTAGTCACCTTCCTGGCAGTGTAACCTCTTTCCACTGTTAAGAGACAGGTGACCAAGATCATAGAATCATAGAATAGTTAGGGTTGGAAAGGACCTTAAGATCATCTAGTTCCAACCCCCCTGACATAAGCAGGGACACCCCACACTAAACCATGCCACCCAAGGCTTCACCCAACCTGGCCTTAAACACTGCCAGGGATGGAGCACTCACAACTTCCTTGGGCAACCCATTCCAGTGCCTCACCACCCTAACAGGAAAGAATTTCTTCCTTATAGCCAATCTAAACCTCCCCTGTTTATGTTTGAACCCATTACTCCTTGTCCTGTCACTACAGTCCCTATGGTCTTCCCAGGTTTCAGGGTTTTCTCCTAAATACAAAAGCAGCTTTCCTCCAAACTAAACACAATCTGTGGGAGATGCAGCTTTTCTTTTCTTTCACCCTTCAAATGAATTTAATAGATGCTTAAAATATTCTGTATTTGAGGTGTGTAAGTTATACCCAGTCTGTGTCAGTCAAAAAAATCCAAAAAGAAGTAATACCAAAATTTCCACATCCTTAAACCCCACCTCATCTTCACAAAAGTGACATTTTGATAATGATGACTCTGCCTTCACAAAGAGAGAGCTCATTATTTTTGAGATACATATTTCTGTATTAATTTCTGGAAGGAAATGAACCTTACAAGCAACTATAATTGGAATGCTCTCCTCTGCGCTCTTAACTCTCATGAACAAAAAAAGATGGAGACAACAAAAAAATCTCACTATTAAAATATAAAATAATACAACTGTCATTTGCCTGATGTAAATTCCCAGCAAAGGTATTTGAAACATAACAAAAAGCCAAATACTCAAGTTACTTTTACTAGAGATCACCAACTGCCACCTAAAGTATCACCACCCACCTGGCCATCTAAAAAGCACTGATGCAGGTCACCTTTCCCAATACATAACGTGTCTAAAAAGGTAAAAATAAAAGAAGAATTTTTAAGTTCAGAATTCTGCCTGAAACCATGCTCAAAATTGCAACTAGGTATCAAGACCAGCAGTGAAAGAATTTCATATGTCCTTTTTTCTTTTCATTCACTCCTGTTCCTTGGCTTCAGTTGACTTTATGTGTTGGCTGCCTTGAATATTAAAAGTGCTTCAAAAACTGAAGCAATTCATAAAGCACTACAAATTTACTTGAGAAAAGTGTGGTTTTGGTCTGATACACAGTTTCTCCATACCTCAGAAATCCGTATTCTTCATCGTTTAAAAATCAGTACCTTGCACACTCAGCAGCTGAGACAGTAGCAATTGCTTACAGAGAAGAGATACGCTTCCCTTTAAGAATTCATCAGGCCCACGTACAAACACAGCACTTTGTGAGTCTGTGTCACAGAATGAGCAAGATGTGAACCAATGGTGGCTCTCATGAAAGTAAAACTCAACGCACCTTTGGGTATAAGCAGATTCTTCCAGAGACACAAGAGCACCAGGGTCAGTATGAATATCCAAACTTACACACAGCCTCTGGGAAACTAGGGGTTCTGAATAATCCCATAGCTGGACGAAGCAGGTATTAGCAGATTTCATGATACCTGGAAGCTTCCCATGTTTAACAGAAGCCTCTAGAGATATTTCCAGATCACACCATATCAGGAAATCAAAAAGCAACAGGAACTCAACACGACATGAGTCTGCTCCCCACACACACAGATAGTCTGGGCAATGTAATGGCACCAACCCAACCTGTTCTGGAGACTAGCTTCATCGTGCATGCAACGGAGTCAACTGGTACATGTACCACTCCTGCTCGTCTGGGATTTCCAGATTGCCAGCCATCTGGAAATCCTAGTCAAATCACAAGCTGACAGAAAAAGGCAAGAGGGGAGCAAACACCCTCAAACAACAGCCTGTCAAATTGTGGTAGCTCTGATAGAGGTACCTTCACTTTAGCTTTTCTAATAGCAGCTGAGCCATCACAACAGGTCACTTCCCACGTTCATTGTGTGATCTTCTCTTTCCTGCTCAATTGCTTAAGCAGCTTTCTCAGGCTAGCTCTGTAAACCAGCTATATCTCCCATTTATGATACTGCATTAGGAGGTACAGCCTTTCACTAGCATTTTAGTGGACAGAAAGCTAAGAAAGTTTACAGATCTACAAAAATTACATACTGTTTATAGTATTCTACAAAAAAATAACTTTATACATATAGCCCTACCTGAGGCTAAACGTATCAGAATACGTTTAAAAAGCATGGCGGTTTCACTGAAACACAGCAGCTATATCCGCTTGCGCCAGCACTGATTTCACACCAGGGATTACCCTTCAGGTGCTGGAAGAATGGGCTGAGATTCCCATTAACTGGAGACCGAAAAATTGAAGCTGTGAAGTTTATACCCGAGTCCTAACCCCTCCGCTATGTGCCACTTGCTTAACTACCCTCAGCTTCCCGACCACCCTCCTACACACACTTCACCCCATGAAAGATTCGCTCAAGAACATAGCCCACACAAGGCTGTGTTTCTGCCTTCAGAGAAACCTTTTTCCCAGACGCGTGTCCCCCACACGTATACTTTTTTCCCCTGGAGAAACACATTTAATACGCAACACAGAACGGTATATTCAGGACTGAGGCGAGCGGCGGCTCTGCCCGGCCGGGACCCCGTGGCCTCCCCGTCCATCCTCGGGCAGGCCTGCCTGCCTGCCTGCCTTTGCGCCCCCCGGCGAAAACGCCCCGCCGAGATGCCGGCGTCCTTCCTGCCTCCGAGTCGGTCAGAGCTACTCCCCTCTGCATCAGCCGCCAGCCATCAGCAACTTCAGCCCTCTAGCGCCAGAGAGAGCCGATCGGACCACAAACAGGAAACGCGGCTGGGGAGGCGGCTGCGCCCCCTGGCGGCAGCGGGCGGCGGGGCGGGGAGCGGTGGGGGCGTGCCCGCCCCTGCCAGGCCGTGGCCCCATCGCGGCCGTCTCACTAGGAGTCTCTACTTCCGTGCTTCCCCTTCCCGCCCCCTCCTCGGTGTTCCCTCCCCCGCCGGGGTAGCAGGAAGCGGCTCTGATGTCAGCGGCGGCGGCGGCAGCCGCGGCGCGGCTCTGAGTGACTCCCGTACCCCCATCCCGCCGCGGCCCCCCTGCCCGCTGCTACCGCCACCGGGGCTGGCGGAGGTGGCTGGCCTCGGGGGCGCCCCTTTCTCCCCGCTGGCGACACGCGGCCGAGGCTTTTCCTAGGCTCCACAGAGGCCGCGGCCTAGGGCGGCCGGCGCGGCGCTCCGCGGGGGTGCGGGAGGACTCGGGATGCGGAGCGGTGCCGCCGCCGGCGGGGTCTCTGCCCGCCGCCACTGAGGCCCGCGGCCGCCGCGGATGAGGCCTCGCCCCGCGCGGCGGCCCAGGCGGCGCCTCGGCCAGGCCCCCCCTGACCTGCGCAGGCCCGCGCGGAGGGCAGGAGCCGCCTCCGCGTCCCGCGTAGCCCCGGCCCAGGCCCTCGGTTGTGCGGAGCCGAGCCTTCCGCCTGAAGCCGGCCCTGGCCTCTCCTCCCCCAGGTGAAAGAGGAGGGATGTCCGCTGCCGCCTCCGCTGAAATGATTGAAACCCCCCCGGTCCTCAACTTCGAAGAAATCGATTACAAAGAGATCGAGGTGGAAGAGGTGAGTGAGGGCCCCACCGCTCTGCCGCCTCCCCCTGTTCCCCAGGCGCGGCCTGCTTGGTGGGCCGGAGGGGCCTCGGAGTCGCCCGCTCAACCCCCGGGGTGGCCCTCCCCAGCTCCAGCCCTGCTGCGGAAGGGGCAGCGGAGGCTTCCTGAGTGCTCGGAGCTGCTGGGACACCCCCAGTGTGCCTGCGTGGGGGTTCCCTTCTCCTCCGGATGCTACTGCGCTTGGCACCAGAGAACAAAGGCAGTATGTCTGGGAGCTGAGGTGCCAGCTTACTTTTGCTAACCCTGGTGCTGGGTTATGGGGGGTTATTTAAGTGGGGTACATTTATTCAGGGCTTTTAATTTTTGAAGTTTCGCCTCCCGTTTTGCCACCTACTTCAGTATGGGTGGCAAAAGCTGTTGTCAAACGCTGACTTCAGGGAGAACTGTTAATTTCGATACTTCTGGCTTTCTATTTCTGTATGCCCCTGCTGTCTCCTGCTGCCACATAACTGGACTATTGTGCATATAATCATCGTACCAGTGTTAATTATTTGTTAAATTAGAGGTCTCTTAGATGTAAGGACATACAGATTTTTATTATTGTTTTTTAATTAACATGACCTCATGATATTTGCAGTCATGGATCTGTAACTTTTCATTTGTGACCTGTGCATGTAGTTGTCATGTAACATAGCTAGAAGCCAGTATTTCTAATGTGGAAAGTTTCATAGTAAAGTTATTGTGTTAAATGCTTTGAGGCTGGAATGAAATTGGTAAAGTGCAGAATTTTGGATGTACCTCTCATCTGTCTGAATTTCCTGTGAAAGTAGAATGGAAGCGATGTAGGATAGCTTACATGCTTTACTACAAGGGCTCAGTGGTATGCATATGTCACAATGTTGTTTACCTCTCAGAATCATAAAAATAATTGCTGCTCTTGAATTTCTTCCTGGCTTGTTAGATTCGCTACAGGAATGATGTTGCTTCACACAGATCCTGATTTTGATGAAATCAAAAATCCACACTGAATTTGATGAGGCCAGCTAGTAGATGCTGGACCTAACAGACACCCAAGACTGCTGAAACTGCCTTTGTGCTTTTATTCATAGATTGACATAATTCTCTCTCATTAGTAATTGCCCTGTTTTTCTTAAAAAATTTATGTGGAAGTGAATTTAGTTCTGAGGTGTAGGTTTTGTAGGCATAACAAACACTGTCTCACGTTTTTAAAAGGGTTTGCTAGACACTATTTGTTTGTCATTGTTTGGCTCACATGGCCTAGGAGAGTTTGCGGAACATAAAATCTCCAATATTTTCATAGAACACTAGGGCACTTTGTTGTGTTCAAGTAGCATTGCAGAAACTTTGATTTTTCACCATAGCAGACACTGAAAGTTCTCAGAAGATGGTTTCTTCCAAAAGATTGCTTTTTCCCCTCTCTGTGAATATGGCATATTGGAGTATAAGTCTGATCTTCCCTTTATGCATTCAGCTGTTCTGAAGTGAGAGAATTTCACCGTCTTCGGGAACCAGAAGTATTTTGCATTTGATGGTTTTGCAACACTTAGTAATGGACAGGGATCAAATCACATGTTTTGCAAGAAATGGCTTTTCTTACCCAGAGAAGAAAATAAAAGTTCATGCAAATTTATCCATCATAAAAAACGTGCCCAGTGATGGCTTGTAGAACAGAGTAACACATATAATATGTTAAGCACAGAACTTTGAATTAATAAAATGCTATACAAGTCTTTAATCCTCATGACACCCTTGGGAAGGCTCTTAGCAAGGATTATATTGCCATTTTACATGTAAGAAATGTGGAGCTGTATAGTGTGTAATTGGTGTAACTAGAATTTATCATACTAAGGCTCAGTGTTTGGAGCTTGTCTGTGTCCTGCATACCTGTCTAGCACCCTCAAAGACAGGGCTGTATGCACAAAAAATGTATATAGAGACAATGCCTAAACAGTAATTTGTGCTTTATTTAATATGATTGTTGCATTATCCTCAAAGTAGTGTTCTGTTGGAGATGACAAAACTCATGGGATGTAAGCAGGGGAGCTCTGATAAAGTGTTTTCTCCATGAGAAGCTGATGTAGCATTTGAAGTTATACTCAGGGTACCTGTCCTACCAGAAATTCTTGTAGGCAATGGGGATATCGCAGTGCTGAGCACAGTCTAAAAGTCATTGCACAGAGGAAGAAATAAGATCTACTTTACAATAAAACAGGTGAAATAGAGACCATACTTAGACCTTGCTTTTCTCAACTGTGGGTGTTGACCTCATAATGCAATTTCAGCACAAATAGTCAACTTTACAGTCATAACAAAACACATAGTTACTGAGGATTTTCTGTGCTCTCACTTCAGGCTTGCAAGTTTTCAATGACTTTTAAATGGCTGTAAGGACTCAAAATGGTCAGGCTCTCATATGCTGGCAAACTTCAGATGTTTTAAAATGGATTGTCAACAGACCTACACTGTTGGGAGCTGTAATGAATGCTTGTATAATCGTAGCTTTGCTGTTGTATTATCAAGGCTGTCTTGTCAGCAGATAGCAGTCGTACTCTGCCACTGGTTTATTAATAGATATTGAAGTTCTGGAATAGTTGCAAGCCCTGAGTACTTACTAATAAATGTGAGATCTATAAGTGTGGTTTCATTTAGGTTTGGTTGAACTCTTCTGAATAAAACCAAGAGTATGCCATATTTCATTTTAGCAACCATGCACATGACTAACTTTACTATAGTGTTATTTCCCACCAGTTGAACATGTCTTCAACTTCAAGCTGCCTTTTAATTATTTAAAGTGCTTAGGTTAAAGAAAAATATAGAGATAATTATTACAAACAAGTTGGAGTCAAATCAAAATCAGTGTGGTACAGTGGGAGCATCTTCAAAACTAGGAGAGAAACAGTATAAAACTTGTGTTCAACAGAAACAAACTCTACTTTAGTGTGGAAATTTTTGACTGTTAGAATGTCCTCTCTGAAGTTTTCAGGTATTAGTTAGACAAATAATTAGAAACTTCATAAATAAAACTGCAGAATTTATGTGAAAACATCACTGAAATCAAGTTAACAGTCTGACAGGCCTATTTTAAAATCTCATATGTAAATCCAGGCTAAAAACTGTTGCCTGTTCTTTCCAGAGGAGCTTTCACATCTAAGCAATGAACAGGATTTGGATTTGGATTGTTCTGGCAACATGCTCCCTGCCACTCTTTCCTGAACATCGCAACAGCCTTTCCTCGGTCATGTAACTTGATAACAATCCCATACATGACCAAAACACAGACCTCTTATCACATGAGGTGTGTATGCCTTGAACTGCATGGCCAGTATATACATGTCTGATCATGTATGCTGTGGCCCTTCCCATGACTGTTTGATGTCACCAGGTTGAAAACCATTGCCATATTTTTGTAATTGCAGGTTACTTTTGAGCAGTCTGAAAGCATAAATTAGTTGAAAACTGTTAACGATCTACTGGTAGACTGGTATTCCGGAATACGTTGAAATTTATTTCAGCAGTCTAGTTGAACAACACTAGTTAATACTACAGGGGTTTAGGGTAACTTTTTCTTTTAAGATGAGCAAACAAACTTTCTAAATATTTATTTTAGAAGCCCTACTTAAGGTGCCAGCAACTAAGGAAACGCAATTTGTGGCATTTTAGAAACAGTTGAAGAATTTCAGTAACTGTGCTGAGATCTGCATGTGTACCTTGCAGTTACACAGCAGGGCAGTTCAGAGACAAGAGAATGAATACAGCAAGGCAACTGGTTGTTGCTCCCCTTTATAGTAGTTAGTTTTTAACAAGTTAATGAGATGCAGTGACTAATTAAGTCCGTTGCATTACAAATAAAGCAGATTTGCATTTGCTGAAGCTGCTGCTGAGCATGGAGTTGTTACCACCTCCATTGTTTTTATGTCATGGGGGATTGTGTCCAGTTGTAGAATACCAATCTTGAAATTCAGATGAGAACCGCAGGTGTGATTTGAGACCTGAACAATATTCTTGGATATCTGACATCAAATACAAAAGGCTTGGTTTTCAAGAGGAAAGGATGATGGTTATGAATTTGTTTGAAGTCAGTCACCTCTACAATTTCTCAGCCTTTTTCAGAAAGTGAGCCTTCAAGCTGCAAAGTTGGCATCCAGGAGGGAAGGCAAAAAGTTAGTACGTGCTGAAAATGTACTCCAGAATCCTCTGTGATTTTACTCTAAATACATTTCTGATTTAATTCAAATCACTGTTTAAATTTAGTTTAGTTATACCAGTGGAGGATTCTCTTCATTCTTCAACAATGAAAAATAGCTGAAATGTCAGCCAGAATGTGAATTTATACTGGCAGTTACACAACACCAATTTCATGTGGATGAAATTTAGTGTGCAGTAAGTGTTAGAAGATGGCTAATAAGTTTGTTAGTTTGTTAAACTGTTAATGTAAGACTTCACCCTTCTTTCTACATATACATATTTATCCAATGAACCAATCTGCGTCCTATATAATAAACTTGTATTTTACGCTTATAAAGAATGTATGTGAAAGAGACCTCACAAGCTTTTCTATTCAAATGATGAAAATAAGATGTGTTATTTATGAGAAGGTTATAAAATGAAGTTCCATGTCTAATGCAGCAACTAAGATCACAACTGAGTGACAGTGTAACTGCGATTGGAAACAGGAGTAGAAGGCCTTTTCCTAAGAAAAAACTAAAACAACAGAACAGACTGCATGTGTCCCTTATTTCTCCCACCCAGTGGATTCTACAAGTATTGTACTAATTGACTGCAAAATGATTATTTGTTTTTCAAAGACCAGTATTTCGAGGCTGTACCAGCTTGTATCAGAGTCTTTCACCCTGAGTGCCTCATAACCCAATATTTTGTGTCTTAAACTAGAATCTCTTGTCTGGGCTGCTTTAACAGAACAAACGGATTCATACTAGAATATGAGGCAAGTGTTGTGTTAATGTTTTTAACTAAAGACAGATGTGTAAAAGGCTATCAGTATGTAAAAGCTGGAATGAAAGTATGACCTTGATAAATTGTTATCTTTGCTTCAGATGCACACATTTCTTAGAATGACTAAACTATCAATGCAAGGGGGATTGGTCATGTGTTTAGAGCAATCGAAAAATTTCTGGAAACACCCATAATTTTAGGAATATATGGTGATACTTTGATTCTCTGTGACATGTTCTGAAGAAGTTGAAAAGAGAGTGATTTCTTAGAACTACATTCAGATAGCCGAGCTGCTAAATATTTACTGATGATGCCCTAAATATGGACCACCTGTATTAGTTTGTGGCAAGCCGAAGTTACGTGTATTTGTTGAGAATGTAAGTTTCTTTTTAATAACTGATTTTTCTCATTAAGAAATGTGGGGTTTTTTTTCCTATGATGTTTTGTATAACTTTGAAGTTGAAGCTTGGAAACTCAATCTAAGTTATTTAATTTACTTAATGGTATTGCTTATGGATTGAGGGGGGATGACAGTCAGTTTTGGGGTTTGGATATTTCATTGTTATATGAATCCCAGAAAGGGAAAGCAACATGTAGAAACATACAAATAAATCTAACGAGTCAAAGAACATAGCTGTAAGAATTGGCAGATCTGAGCTCCTTCCTAAAAGCGCTGCCAGGGTATTGGCCACAGTCATTTGTGGCATGGGGCCGACTTGTTTCAACCTGCTTAATAAAGCATAGCACACACAGGGGAACCAAAGTTGGATTTGAAGCTGGTTGAATGAATGGTAGAAAATGTAGGCATGTATTTTTAGGGGCTGTAAATGGTTGTTCATGGCTTCTTTTGGCACTTCTTTTATCTATATTCTTTCCATGTGTTATACAGGTAGATGTGTGAAAACCTGAAAATATTAGTATGCTATATTGATACTGCTTGAACTGTGGTAGATGAAAAGAGTAGAAGCAAGTAAATTTAAAAATACGTTTCTAGTTTTGCAAAGCATTGTAGAAGCTTGTATCTATTTACCTTTTAACTTACATGAAGTTCAGTTTGCATAAACCTTTCATCTGCAAGTATACCAAAGGGGCATTGATAATAAAGATAATTTAGAGACTGCTCTCTATTGAGAAGCGAGGGTTTTGTTTGTGTTATATTGGGTTTTTCTAACTCTGCTTGTCTTGCTTCTCAAAATTGTAAACAAACATGGCATGTATATACTGCAACTTACGGAAGTAATTCTCCAAAGAATCTGCTAACTAAGGAGCTGTTGTATTTTACTGCTGTCTTATATATCCAGCAAGGTTTTTTTAAACAGAAAAGTACTAGGTATCTAGCATACAGAGCTAACTTAACATGAAAACTTCATGAATAGAGATGTAAACTTTGCATCTTCATATTTTTGAGCGAATACTAAACCCGTGCTCTTAATGCAGTGGTGAAATTAATTCTTTCTGAGTTTCAAAGTTTGGTAGGGGAATAGGGTACATCTGAATAATTTGTTGTTGGGAGGAGGAGGGGATATTATTGGTCACATCCTTTAGGACAAAATGCATCCTAAGATTTTAATATATCTGCAGTCTTTCCTGCATTTCTATTCAACATACTTACCATTCAGTATAGTCTGCATACTTGCAAGTCAGTATCAGGTATCTTTGTTTATGTACAGCATTTGATACTATTTGTACACAGAGGCAAAGGTAATTTTGGTTCCAGGGCTCTTGTATGGTTCATATTCTTTAAATAAAACTCTAAATACATTATCTGGAAAACACACACATTTCTTTCACCATGTTGCTTTGTTGCACAGTAAAACATAGCTGTTTATTGATATGAGTTTTATAGGGAGAAGAATAAATTGGTGTATACTTTTCAATCTTCAAAGCTCTTTAAGCATTTTTGCCAGTTTAAAATGTATCTGTTTTGTGTACTAACCGAGTGGTTCTTGACAAACTTAATTCTGTTCTGTGGAAAAGTAGAAGCACTGGTGTTCTATTTCTAACCATCTCATCTGCCCTGTATTTTTCTTTTTTCTCCTAGAAGATATTTAGAGTGCCAAAGTCGTTTACCAAAACATTGTTTATTTTTAGATCATTTTCCAAACATACACAGTGCTACAGATCAACTGCTGTTTATTGATTTGTTGTGTCAATAATTCCATTGACTGTGCTTCATATAATTCAGAATATGCAGTAGTGCCCAAACATATGGTGTGGCACCAACAGCAGGGGACGAGCATGAAGAAACTAAAGTTCAGGCAGCGCCTCCCTCCTGTGCTATTAAGTTACTTAGTTCCAGCACACGGTGTTGAAGTGTAGTAGTGTTTAAATTGTTCTGACAGATTCTAAGATTTTTAATTTTCAAGGAGTTAGTTCAGTGAAAACTTAAAAGGAAGAAAATATGAAACCCACCATAAGCTTCATTCTGTCCATTACAAAGGATGTTTTTATGATGAGTAAGGTACTTTTTCCAGATGAAGTAGGAAAGACATATTGGACTTTCACACATGGTAAACTCCAAGTTTGGACTGGATCCGTCATTGCTTTTGACGGTTGCTCCTTTCGTATGCTGTCCAAGAGCTGAGCTGCTTTACTCAACAGCTCTTCTGTTTTCCCTGTATCCTAGGTAAATATTCAGTGCATTCGTGTCCTCTTCTCAAGTTCAATCCTCTGCCTAAGCAGGCACCAAGTCAGTGATAAATTGTTATGAAACCTTGACTGCATAGTCATTTATCAAGGTCTCTTCACCAACTGTAAAATTTATATATCTGATGGTTTCTCACAACTTTCTATTATGTAATTAAGATTTAGATTGCCTAGTAAGCTCTTCCTCTTGACGCCTGACATAGCTGATTTTAGTATTATTGTTGTTGTTGTGTTTGTTATTTTATTATTAGTAATAATAGCTTTATTTTCAGTCACTAGCAGGACTTCATAAAGTGCATCTGATCTGTTTTCAACTAGAGCCCAAGTATTGTGACATTCATGGCACAACATAAAACATTACATTGGGAGGTATACTCGTATATCTTCTTTATTGAATAGAAATATTATTTAAAAATGCATCAAAATTGGAAAATAACATTTTCTCTAGTATATGAATACGTGTATCATTTCTTGGTATTAAACTTGCAAATAGGGATACATCTTAAGGGGAACAGAATACAGTTGTATTGGCTTATGGGCTGAATTTTGAATTTGAGTATAGAATCGTAGAACAGCTCGGGTTGGAAGAGACCTCAGGGCTCATCTAGTTCCAACCCCATGGACACATCCCACTAGATCAGGTTGCTCAAAGGCCCATATTACCTGGCCTTGAACACTTCCAGGGATGGGGCATCCACCACTTCTCTGAGCAACCTATTCCAGTGCCTCACCATGCTCATAGTTAAGAATTTCTTCCTAATATCTAATCTAGATTTCCCCTCTGTCAGTTTAAAGCTGTTACCCCTTGTCCCATCCCTGCATGCCCTTATAGAAAGTCTGTCTCCAGATTTCTTGTAGGCCCCCTTTAGGCACTGGAAGGCTGCTATAAGGTCTCCCCATAGCCTTCTCTTCTCCAGAATGAAGAAACCCAGCTTTCAGCCAGTCTTCATAAGAAAACTTGTAACCCCTCATTTACCAAACTGGTGTCACTGGATTCAGTGTAACTGAGCTGTAGTCAAAACCCATGAAAGAGTATGAGAAAAGGTACATTTAAGAAATTGACCCTTTAACAGGAGTCTCACTCAGCCTTGTACCATAAGGCCAATTGTACCTAGCTAGGAGAAATCATTATATGCACACCTCCTTTTCCCAAAGTGGAGGGGAGAGTTTTTCACAGTTACTTGGTCAGTTTGGTTTCCTTCATATTGTAGGGGAGCAGCTGTCTTGGAACAGAATTGCTGCTGCCAGTGCAGTTTGTCCTACCGAGTTCCTCTGTGGCATCCTTCTCAACTGTCTAGTCTTAGTAATTCCTAAGTGTGAGCAGAGTGCTGTCTGAGTTACGTGTGCTTACATGGTAGATAATTTCCATGTGGTCAGTATATGGGCACTGCTGTGAAATGCAGACTTACAGCACAGACAGAGAATGATGAAATTTTTCTTCAACTGTAGGTCTGGTCATTCTCTGTGTGAGGTGGATAGAGGGGTTGTAATGAGCAGGTTTTGTGCTGGGGGCTGGGGGTTTGTCTAACTCAAGAAAATGGGCAATTTTATTCAAAATGTGGTCTGAGAGAGAGGACGAAATACCAAGGGAGACTATTTGTACTTGGGACTTTTAGGTCTTCCAGTGACTCATTGTTTCCAGTTTGTTTGTATGTACTATTTTTGTAGGCTGCTTGACTATCATTCATATGGCTTGGTGTTTCCAACCTCAGTTGTGGACTGCAAGAAAATAGTTGGTGTGTGTTATATAAGTGAAGAGTCAAGGCCCTCTACTATAGGTGGGGAGGGGGTTACACTCAGCAGGTGCTATTTTACATGGGGCAGAATGGAGCATGTTCTGTGGATCTGCTGCGTATATCTTGTGGTAGACTCTGTCTGTGAACCCCTGTTGTGGAGAGTAAAGGTGAGAAGCCAAGAACTCCTGGAAGGTTACGTGCATGCTGTAATGTAGAAGAGAAAAATTGTTATTCGTGTGTAGTAAGGAAACCAGAAGGGAAAAATGCTGCTGATCCCCATTGCTGGCCAGCATCTCTCCTATCCGTATATAACCCTTCAGAAATACTCAGCATACTTACCCTTTTATAATCTTTCTGAATAAAAATTCTTGGTTATTTTTTCAGTTTCTCTTTTTACCCCTCTTCAAATTCAGTCCTTGACTGCAGACTTTCTCATATTCATCATGAAAAGTTTATCAGGTCTTGAGCTATGCACCTGCAGACTTTTCCAGCCCATTCTCAAGGGAAATCAGCTTCGCTATTTATTTATTTATTCATTCATTAGGAAAGCATGTAGTGGGAACCTAACCCAAGCATGGTTTACATAAATGATAGTCAATTTGCTTTGTCATGGAGCTTTGACAAGTACAGTCTAGTGCTTGTACATTCCTAGCTACTGAGTTGCTTTCTCTGTATCAGCACTGTTAATTTGTGTTCCAGATTATTACTATATTGGAGGACATTAAAAATAAAATATTAAATGTTATTCCCTCAAAGGATAAGCATTCAGGCAGCAGGTAGTTGGCATTGTTTTAGCATTGGGAACATGTGGTCATTCACTGATTGCCTACAGATCACTTTTCTTTCAAGAAGCCATCCTCGTAAGGAGTGAATTCACTCGTAAGCCTTTAAGAATAACTTTGATCACACTGAGCACCTCATCATGACTGTGTCAGAGTCCTGTGCAATTGTTTGAATTCCTATTATTAGCAAGAATAAAAAAATATAGTAGATAGATATAATTTCACTGGTCAAATCTATAAAACTAAATTTGCTATCATATAAACTAATTTTCTCCTGAGCAAATCTTGTTTTAAATAATTAAGATCATCTTTTGCTGACATACTGTTACTGCATGTTAATAAAATATTTGTGTGTTTTCCAGTTCTTCTGTAAATGATCTTTGGAGGAAGCTTACCTAATGGCTATTTCCAAGTTAAATTCTTTTCCATCCCTGATGTCCTGTGTAGCTAATGATACCATTTCAAGTTATAACTCAAGTGTTTCATGTTTTGTTCTAGGTTGTTGGAAGAGGAGCCTTTGGTGTGGTCTGCAAGGCAAAATGGCGAGCTAAAGATGTAGCTATTAAACAAATAGAAAGTGAATCTGAAAGAAAAGCCTTCATTGTAGAGGTACAGTAAGTTTGCTGGAAAATACAAGGTTTGGTATTTTCTTAAATTCATGGGAGCGTTCAGTACACCCATCTACAGACATTTATCTTGTCTGTATTACAAGATAAATGCAGCTTGTGGTACCCAGTACAGGCCTGGACCCCTTGTCTTGCAGAACAGGGCACCTGTCAAAGCACATTGCAGCTCCTTTAGTTCGCTTCCCATAAAAACTGGAAAGCAAGAGAGGAGAGCACATAGTTGGGGGAACACCAGTTCCTAGGTTATGTCCCAGTGCAGGGTCAGGGTGCAGCTGAAATACTCTCCAAAATCTCAGAGCTGATTAACACTTCCAGGGACTACAGCATGGGGTCTTCATACAACCAGGTCCATACTTGAAACTGTTTATTTGTTTTGTCAACAGTTCCAATAATTTAATTCTTTTTTTCTTACATACAAGTTCATGAATACATGTATCTCATTTAAGGGCAGTCACTCTTTTCATTCAGTGTCAACTTCTTCAGAAAGAACTTGAGTAGTTCAGGTATACTGATAAACTTTCCAAGATACGCAACATTTTCTGAAATCAAAAGTTAGACATGTAATTTAAATGAGATATATTATGACATACTGCTTGGTATTTAGACAGTGAGGGTCTAGGATGCTCAATATGTACAAAGTATGTTTGAAAACCTCAATTTTGGAACTAAGAATGTGACACACTGAAGGGTTAAAGGAAGCATATTTGTAATAAGCCTTTGTGTAAATATTTGTATGTTGTTCATTACCATGGGAAGTTTTTAATGTTACTAGTCTGAGTCTAATTTAATACTGATCAGTCTCTTACCATTTCTGTTAAGAGATATGAGAAGGTAATCCCAGAAATGTTTCAGTGGTTACTGGCATTCAGGATGCTGTACACAGTGCAAGCATCAGTTGTAACACTCCGCTCTGTTCTTTAGAACCTATGAAGTACACAGAAAAAACAGCATTAGCTTCCTAGATGACAAACAGCATAAACTACCTCAGAAGTCTGTGTAAACGGGGAAAAAAAAAAAAAATCCTTCTGAATTTTTCTTCTGTCTATTACCTACTGGTAAAGAAAAATTCAGTGCAAAATAGTCATCAATTTGTACAAGCAGTAGTAGGTTCTTGGAACTATGTCACATTAGTATTAAATTGGCTGGCTTATTTTACAGGGGTTTGGGTTTGGTGGGGTGGTTTGTTTTGTTGTTTGGTTTTGGTTTGTTTTTTGGTTTTTTCTAGAACAATGTCTTGTGAATAAAGCCAGTATGATTCAGATTTTTTTATGTAGTCAGGTGATCAAGATTCCAAAATTGGAGGCTTCAGGAAGAGCATAGGACTCACAGGTCATAGCTGCACAGTGCTTATGACTGAGTGATTTTACTACACCATGAAAACAATACTTTCTTTAATTTCTTCAAATTTCTTTTCAAATATAGTTCCAGTTAGACACAACCCTAATTACATAAATTAAAATGCAAATAGCAATACCTAAAATCACCATCTAGGGTTATGTAAATGTATAAAACTGTAATCGCTGTTGTGATGTTTGAATTACAAATGTGAAAATAAAGCATTAGCCTTATTTGTTTCCATAGTTTGAAATGAAGTGTGGTTTGTATTGCAGCTTCGACAACTGTCACGAGTAAACCATCCCAATATTGTCAAGTTATATGGAGCCTGTCTAAACCCAGTAAGTTATACCTTTGTCAGTATGGCAAAGGTGACTACTTCAACATATGCAAGCACCACTGCACAAGATGTGTATTTTATATACAAAAAATGTATACTGTATATATATATATTGTATGTTTTAGCCATAATAAGGAAATATACAGATATGTAGATTGGTTGATATTTTCAGGGTTTTAGTTTTTCTTTCCCTTTCTGTAAGAAGTAAATTCTTTCAAGAAAACCTCAAAGCTATTTTTAAGCACCAATTCAGTTTGTCAGAATGGCATCTGATATATTAAATATGTAGTGTCATTCATATCTGCAGGCCTATTAATTGCAAATCAGCAATACATTAGCAACGCATGATTCATAGCTTGTAAATCAGTTCCTATTCTTACATATATAATTTTCAGGATTTGCTTTCTTTCTGCCACAGCTGCAAACAGTGCCACAAATTCTCAAAGCACAAAAGCGAGGACTGTGACAGGCCAGATGTATCCTTAGCTATTATAGTATGGGCGATTTAATTGGTTAAAGTAATGCTGCATCCCTTTTTAATTAGTACTAGTGGTATTGTTTTGACATAGTGTTTGAAGTCTATGTGAGCCACTAAAATAAAGGCAAATGAATTGCCATTTGAAGGCAGCATTTGCTTTTCAGGCCTGAGGAGAGAGAGTTCATTCTTTCTTAACTTTCAGTGGATACTAAGTATAAAACTGATTTCTGTTTCTTATGTGTAAATATGTACCATTCAAACTGACTTTTTATCCATAAATCAGTTTTCCATTAGCTTAGATATGGAGATTTTGCAGTTCCCCTTAAAGAACTTTTCCTTTCAGTTTACAAAAGCTGTTTTCTGCCCCTACATTTAAAACATTGCTATTTTTTTTTTGTCCCCATCTCCAAGGTGTGTCTTGTTATGGAGTATGCAGAAGGAGGTTCTCTATACAATGGTGAGTATCACTTCAATGTAGTGACTTCTGCTAGTGTTAGGGCAAGCATGATCTAAAATATGCATTACTTCATAAATATGTCTCCATCCTTGGAGATATTCAGATGCCACCTGGCTTGATTGTGATTGATTCATCTCCAGAGGTTCCTTCCAACCCGAACCATTCTTAAAATAATTTGAAGGAGATTGGAGTCCACTGATTTGTTTCTTGATACTAGTTTGTTATATTTTATGCAACTCATTTAAGGTTTTCCAGTGGAACATCTGAAAAGATTCCTCCTTAATTTGTAAAGCCTTGAGCATTTGCTTAATATCAACTTTACCAGGGATAGCTGAGAACAAGCAACTCCTTTTGCACTGAATTTTAACATAAATGAATATGAATAGCATACTAAAAAATGGAAAATATTTTTGATATTTCTATTGTTTTAACAGTCTGCAGAAGGATATTTTCAGCTTCAGTACAGAGGCATTGATAATTACTTAGATCCTGTAGAACTTTCTGACTGATATGTTGTTAACTCCATTGTATCTGTTGTAATATGCAATAAAGTTCTTTTTAGTTTGTGCCTTTGTTTTGCAGTGCTGCATGGTGCTGAACCTCTGCCTCATTATACTGCTGCACATGCCATGAGTTGGTGTTTACAGTGTTCCCAAGGAGTGGCATATCTGCACAGTATGAAACCAAAGGCTCTAATTCACAGAGACCTGAAACCACCAAAGTAGGTTTATGTCTCATATTTCATATTTTCTTACAATTGGAATTTAAGATCGTTTATAATAATTTCATTGCATTTGAAAGAAATACCTTGAATTGATGCTGTCTTTTTTGGATGTACTATATGTATGTGGGAGTGATGAGGCACTGGAACAGCTTGCTCAGAGAAGTGGTGGATGTCCTGTCCCTGGCAGTATTCAAGGCCAGGGTGGAGTGGGCCTTCAAGGCTCCAGGGGCCTTGGAGCAACCTGGGCTAGTGGGAGGTGTCCCTGCCCATGGCAGGGTGATTGGAACTATATAATCTTAAGGTCCTTTCCAGCCCTAACCATTCTATGAGTCTATATTCTAAATGAAAGCTGTGCATTTGAAACTTCACTTTACAGAATGATGGTACACACTACAGGAAATGAACTATATTGTTATTTTCTCTTAAAACAGGAAAAACACCCTGCTTCTGGCCTCCATCATGCAAGATTTTGATAGGGTTAGGGCTTCTAATCAGAGGCATTTGAAATGCCCAAAATTTACAATGGGCTGTTGTGTTCCATGTTAGGTGGGGGCAGTTGTTTTTTTCTTGGTTTTGACATTATGTTTAATTGGATATATTAGAGCTGTGTCTACACATGACACCCTTTTCAGTGCTCTCTGTCAGCCTGTTCCACTACCCCTGCCAGAATCTCCCATCATTTTCTACCGAAACAAAAATAAATAGTTTTGTACCCAGGCAGTTTGTTGATCTGATTCATTTTGCAGCTTCAGATCTGGCTCCACTGATTAGGTGGAAACAGATTTGTGGATCAGAAGGGTCATTCCCATTTGGTGGTAGCCTGCAGATATTACCAGCTAAAATTACAATGTGAAGCCACCCTTTAATTCCTGTATTCCCAGTTT
This sequence comes from Agapornis roseicollis, assembly GCA_002631895.1. Classification (NCBI taxonomy): domain Eukaryota; kingdom Metazoa; phylum Chordata; class Aves; order Psittaciformes; family Psittacidae; genus Agapornis; species Agapornis roseicollis. Next base: position 200,267 of record NDXB01003141.1, read on the forward strand.
TGATTTAGAGAGCTGTTAACATGTACCTTCAAGTGCTTTCATTTAAATAAATAGCTATGTTAACTGACATTAATGGGAGTCTTGATTGCACTTCTTTTGATAAAATTGTTACAGCACTTGTTTTATAACCTCTGGCATCAGAAAGACTAATTTTGTCAATTTATGCTTAATGATTTATTGTGTCTAAAGACACTTATTGAAAAATCTAGCATGTAGAAATATTAATAAATAACAACATATTTGATTATTTTTAAATGTCATCTGTTTATATTAGGCACAAATGACCCTACTTATTTCTCAAATTGTGAAGCTAAGCACTGAGAAGCAAAGCCATAGATGTTTAATTATATTAGAATGATAATCATTGAGATAAAGAAATTTGGTTTACTACCAGATTATTTAATCCTGTGATTAAAACTTTTTATTTATTATTTTTCTTCGACAGTTTGCTCTTGGTAGCTGGGGGGACAGTTCTAAAAATCTGTGACTTTGGTACAGCTTGTGATATTCAAACACACATGACCAACAATAAGGGAAGTGCTGCTTGGATGGCACCTGAAGTTTTTGAAGGTAACAATAATCTACAGTGTCAATATTACGTGTTCTTTCTTGAGATGCAACTGTAAATTAATTTGGTGCTGGAAATAAGTTCATCATGTAATCTTCTTTTCTTTCTGTCAGTGTATTAAAGTTTGAGGTAACAGCTGAAAGAGTCTTGGCAGAATTTATTTACAAATCAGTATGACTGTATTGCCAAATCATGATGCAGAGTTTTGAAGAGCAGGACTGAATTGACTCTGTCATGTTAGTATTTATTACATGAACATGTGGAACTTTTATTTGTATTATTGCTGAGATTTACATAAGGAACACCTTTAGACAGCTGCTTTTGTTTTATAAGTAAGTAAAATATAGCCAGAGGGCTATTTCGCTGTGGTTGTGCTATTTCTGAGATTCTTAAGTAATTTCAAACTCTTCTGATGTTTTAAATATACAATCATTACTTTAACTCCGTATTCTGATCAGCTTTTATCATTAGAATTTTCCTGTTAGTGTCTCTAAATTGAACATAATTGACTTCATTTTCAGTCCTCTTTCTTGTAACTCCATCTTCATCTCCTTTTTGTGTAATCTAGAGATCTGATGTGCTTCCTTTTTCCTGCATACTGAGGAACTTGATATTAACAGTTAATTTAGTGGAGTAGGAAAATAAGTTATTTCTTGGAGTGTAGCTGGGAAGACTGATGACACTTGATAATTGGATAGGTGTAATTACTGCATGATTATCAGAGAAAAGATGTAGTCAATATTAGATTGCAAATTAAACACCTTTTAGCCAGTCAGTACCTTAAATTACCACTGCAATTAGCAGAGTGGCCTGGAGAAGTCATCTTCCTGCTTTAGGAAGCAGATGTCCTGGCTTTGATACAATATTTGGCAAGTGCCTCTGTGCAGAAATGGTTTCCCAGATTCTGGATCTAAGTAGCGTCTTTTATTGTCCTTATTCTGAAGAGAAGCAGCAAGTTATGTATGTCCATGCACGGTTGTAGGAGGTGTTTTCTCTGAAACACCACTTTTTTGAATTCAGTAAGGCAGAGCAATGAATTCTTGTTTTGCAGGTTTACTGTTGGACAGAGCAAAAGCCTTCAGTTTACAGTTGGTTTTATGTACTTTTGTCTGAAAGCTTTCACTGATAGTGACACAAATCTTTACACAAGAACAAGAAAGAAGAGAATCTAGTAGCTTCTGTGAGTCAGCATATCAAATTACTCTTGAAACAGTCATTAAACTACTACAGTAATCATGCCAAATATCAAAATTGTTAAAATTTGTTTGTGCTACTGCATCAGAATTCAACAATGGAATAAATGATAATATTTTTGTACTGTTCTAGTACTGACATTTTTAGATAAGAACAATAAAGGCACAAGAAGTATCGTTTGTAGGTAGTAAATGGTTCATTGAAGTAGTTGCCCTAATATTAAGATTTGTTCCTCTCCACCTACCCCCTGAGCCCCCTCCTCATATTAAATATTAGGGCACCTAAAGTCTTATATAGATCAATCAATCTAAATTAAAATAATATTTAGATCAGGCTAAAGTGCAAGAGAACAAGTGTCCAATCTGGGAATTCCATTTAGAAAAAACTATTTGAAGATTACTTTGGGATAATAAGATAAATCAAGGATTGACTGTGTCACTTTATCTATCTTACCTTGGTCTGTTACATAATGAAACAATACAGAATACTCTTTCACTTCTTTTGGACTCAGTTTTCAGAATTAATTCAAGGCTTCTCATCAGCAAAATAAATTCCATTGCTTAAATAGGAGAATAACATTCACACATTCATAGAATCATAGCATAGTTAGGGTTGGAAAGGACCTTAAAGTCATCTAGTTACTTTGATAAAGGTGTAAGGAGTTTTGGAGACGCCAAGTTCTTAAATGATTTTGTAAAAGCACTAGCTGGGAGAAGTACAAATTTGTGCCTTAGAATTTGTGATTTATGCTGCAACCCATCTCTCCTGTCTGCCTTGCAAACTGGCTGGTCTGCAAGAACTGGCCTGAAAACATGCTGCTTTCCTTGCACAGTTTGTCAGAGGTATGAGGGCAGAGGAAGATGGCTTACAGATAGAGTGCAGGCTGCTGCAACTGGATGCTGTATGGTGCGTGTCCACATGAAATTAGGCTTCTTTAATTCTGCTATTTATTAAATTGTCTTGATGCTTTCTGATTATGTATTAACAAAAAATCTCTATCACATTCACACATCTGTTATCATTCACACATTTATTATGTCATTATTCATTCACATTTCTTTTTAGTATGTGCATAAGTTAGGGTTACAGAGCAGTGTCTGAACATTTTTATTATTCTATATATCTACATGTCTTCTGCATCTTCAGTGGGAGTCTTAGAAATATTGTACTTTTTGTCGGAGAACTTTTAGTAATGACATGATAAAAAGAGTAAGAGTAGTAACTGGGAGGAAATAAGATGGTGAGGAATCAAGGAGTCTGCCAGTTTGTACATATGGTAACTTACTAGTTCTGCTAAAGACTTGTAAGAAGGAGCAATGGGTATGACAGAGATGTTATTGGCTGGTATATTGCGACTAACATGGAAGAAGGGAGTTGAAAAATATTTAGAGGAAGCAAGCATAGTCAATTATGTTTGAAGAGATCTTTGAAACTTAATAAACGTCATAAATATGATATAAGAAAACTGACACATTTTATCATTTCAGGATGACTCCAAATGAAGAGGATTGATTTTTCAAATTTCCAGAGAGAAGCATTCTTAACAATCCTATGGTTAAATGATTTCAGATTTAAGTTAGCATGAATCAGCCATCTTTAAAAAAATGTTTTTTTCTCAGCGAAACAAATGAGAAGTGAAAGGAAGCATATATGGAGCTATTTATCAGCTCAAACTGTTCTTCATTTTAATGTGTTATATAAAAAAGAGACAAATGTTATCAATGGCTTTCTTCCAGGTAGCAATTACAGTGAAAAATGTGACGTTTTCAGTTGGGGTATTATTCTCTGGGAGGTAATAACCCGTAGGAAACCTTTTGATGAGATTGGTGGTCCAGCTTTCCGCATAATGTGGGCAGTTCACAATGGTGAGTTGAAAATACTTAACTGCATTTGAACTCATGTATTTGATCTATGTATTTGCTAAACACTCTTAACTGTGTAGCTTTAAATTACTAGGTGTTTTATTTTATGCTTAAAATATGCATTTTTCTCATAAAATGACTTAATGGTTAGATACGGCCATTTTTGTGTCAGTGTGGGGTTTATGTTATTTGATTGCTACAATGCTTGCATTTCTTGCCCCTTTAGCTAGTGTATGAACAAACAAGCAAAACGAGCCATGTTCTTTTTATGATGCTACATTTTAAAAGTGATCTGAATCATATGCTAAAAAATACCCCCACAACTCCTCTGTCTGGGTGAAAATTTGGATGAAAATTTTAGTAGCCAAGTTGTCTTGTCTTTTTCCTTTTGTCTTTCTAATTGGGCATCTGCAGTAAATGTGTGAGTTTAAGTAACTTGACCTGTCTTTAGAAATGCTAGAAAACGTCAAAACTCCTGCAGGACCATTAGGCATTGAAAATGTTACTTTGTTTTTCATCTGCTTTTATCTTTGTCCTGGTGTTTGAATTGTTTTACCTTTTTATCTAGGTACCTGCAATCATGGAGCAGGACTCTACTGTGCTAGGTACTATATAGAACAGATTCTCAGAAGCTTAGAATATAAATAGGAGACAATTGTTGGAGTAAAATGGACAAACGAAAGCAGTGATACAACATGGGTCAGAATAATAGGCCATAGTTATCTTTATGCTAGTGGTGTAACTTTCTTAATAGTGTGGCTTTAAGTACCATGGCAAAGCAGTTTTCAGAAAAGTAATGATAGTGAAGTTGTTTAGTGAATGTCTGCAAAGAGTTTCTGCCATTTGTGAAATCAACATCAAAGAAAGCACAGACTTGTTTAGAAGATGTAATGAGCAAACAAGTAGTGAAGGCCTGTACTCTGCCTAAGTATCACTGCTTCAGTACTAAATGGTAAAAGCATAAGGTGAGTACATGCATCCTGTTCGATGAAGAAGAGAAAGGAGCAGTTGTTGCAGATGGAATGATGCACTTGACTCGTAAGAGAGAAATAGCAGCATGTTTATTGATATAACCAGTTTGTTAAATAAACTTTGATATTAAATACAGCAGTGGTTTAACAAGATTCACTTGCAAAGTACACTCAATTACTGCATAGAGGGACAGGGTCAGACAAAATTGTCAAGGAGACGTTCCATTGAAACAATGAGGTTCAGAAAAGACCTCCTTGTGTTCTAAACTGCTTCTCAGAGGGGAGTTTAGGTGTGGCTGAATCCAGACTTGGTCAGTGGTTTATGTCAAAAAGATCATATGTGCACAATCAATCCTTTATATCACTTAGCTAAGATTTCAAAAGTTTCAGCACACTTATTCCCAATTCATCTTTTCAAGTATCTGACATAAGGATTCTCTCAACCTCAAGGAGTAACCTTGAGAGACATCACTACTCAAAGGTAGATCCTGGCACGCAGCCCTCTGCCGTGCAAGAGAGCTCAGTGAGCCCTGGACTGTCCACTACTTACGGAGTAAGATGGTTGACTCATAGTGATGTTTGCATACTGACTACAGACGTTGGTTTCTTCCAAACTTGGAACTTCAGTTGCACCTTGACCAACACTGTGGTTAGGTGGGTGCATTGCTTAAATTAGCTCTTGGCTCTTGTGTTACCGGTCTCCCCTGAATCCAGTTTGAGTCAGTTGCAGTCATCATGACCAGACGCATCCAGTATGTCTGCCACTGTTGGTTATCACTTTAGCAGAGTTACAGGAAATAAATGTCAGGTTGGCAAGGGATTACACAATCACAGTGTGACAGTGATAGGTTGGATGAGCATTATAGTTGTAATAATAAACAAAGATAGATGTCTGCAAATGGTATTTCTGAACGAAGGAACTGATTCTCCATTTCACTGAGTCATTTAGGGTAAGAGTGATGAGCGCCTTGCATAAGAGCATTACCTGTCCAACAAAGCATAAATGTAGTTAGTAGTCATAAATTGGAGAGCTTTGGTAAGATGTGGAAGTATCCTTTAGGGAAAGACAAATTACTTGTCCCTCCCTATTTTTGCTTTAAAAAAATTCTCTTTCTTTTTTTACCCCTCCTGCAACTTTTTTTTTTTTTTCTTTCTGTTTTACTTGTTATGGTTAATACATTTTTAAATACTTGCTGCTTTCTATGCAAAATGTCACTACATCTCATGTGTTGAACACAACTGGATATCTACTAATTGCAGTTGTACTCATTGTTGAAATAGTAAAAAGAAACGAAACTTGAACCAAAACACAGCTGAACAGTATTTTACATTAAGCATTGTATAACAAAACTAAAATGTGTATCGGCTATGAAAAAGTCTCCTGAAATTGGTATTTCCAGTGCTTAGTAATTTTTCAGGAAGTTCTTAAGAGCAAAATCAGCCCTTAAAAATACACACTCCCTTTTTTTTTTTTTTTTTTTTTGGTATTTGAACC
>NDXB01003141.1:210684-242452 GCA_002631895.1 Agapornis roseicollis
TTTTTTTTTTTTTTTTTTTTTTTGTTACGGCATATAACCACAGAATAAGAAACAAGATGTCTTTGGTTAGTCCAGGGTTATTTAGCTGTTCTAGTATTTTCCTAACAATCTGAAAATTATGGTAATGAAGGAGCAGTAATAAGGAAATTTACATCATATTCTGGCTTTCTTGTGTACCACAACTGTTTTATTTTTGTCCTTCGCTGTATTATGATTACTCCAGAATCTTGTTTTACTAAATACTGAAGTTACTCATTAAATAACATTTATCTTAGCCTAAAAATACTTTTTACTTTTATGTTCGTGTTTTAAAGCCTTATTTCAAGATTTGTCTTTTGTATTGTGAGTCTTTGACTGGATGATTGTGTAGCACATCTCACCATGAATATCTCTTAAGGGTTTCCTAACACAGAAGGCAGCTGTGTACTTACCTGATAATAACAACATGCTGGTTTTATTTTCAAATATGTCAGGACTCACTTTGGTCACTGACACTCTAAAGTCAATATAAGTTTTTTACCTTAGTGGAGTTAACCTAGCCCTCCTTTGTGTGAGCTTTTGATTTTCCTGGTTTGTCTTCCTTAAGTACATTGTCCTGAATAGTAATTATTATTTCAGAGTATGCTAATGTTTGTTTATTTATTTTAATTACTGTAGGGTTTCTTTTTCTTGAAACAAAATTATATACTGAGCTTACTAGATTGAGGGGATTTGTTTAAGAAATCACTTCAGGGCTTAGTAGACTCCTAGAAATGAGGTCAAACCCATCTGACTGTAACTTTTTCAAAAAGAGCTGAAACAGCACTCTATTGATTTTGCTTTGTTGTGGGTTTTTTAATTCTTGTTAACTGTGTGACAATAAAAATATGCTGTGAACCTGAAAAAAAAAAGTTGTGTGGTTGGGAGAGCGTTGAGCTGTTGTTAAAGAGTAAATCTAATCAAGAATTATTTAATCTTCCTGTTCCATCTATTGCTAAGTGTAAAAGTAAATTGGATAATGCACATCACCATTACTTAAGTTTGAGATAGATACACTGCAGTGTTCTAACTTTGGGAGGTGTATTCAGACTTTCTCAAAATGGGAACTATTAATCTATACAAGTAGTAAAACAAAAATAAAAATGTATTATTAGATTTTATTACAGAGTAGATGATGTTTCTCAAACATCATTCAAAAGTTAAAAGGTTGCTAGTGATACCTAGTTTGCAAACCAAAAAATCTTCACTAGTAGGTTAAAAGAATGTAAAGCAGGAATTATTATCAAATGTAATTACAGAGTATGCAGTTTTGCAGAGACAGATGAGATTTCATTTAAAATGAGGTTAATCTAAAGTAACAGAAGTACACAACTATTAATATTGTTTATAAAATAATTTGTACCCAACACTAAATAGAAAATGTTAAATAAATTCAGGCAATCAAGAATTTATTCTGAATATGCAGGTGATCTGAAATGATTTGATATGTCCTCTTTTTGGATAATTACATTTGGTTTTCCCTTCCTTATTGCCATGCTGCTTTCTGTGTTTGACTTTTGTGTTGCTAACTATAACTAATTACACAGTGTTGTAATGATGGCTAGTTCTGCATTTTTTGCTTTTTAACAGTTGCTTTACTATGTGTAAGCATGAGTGGAAGGCAATGCAGTTTATTCTGCATGACATTTTTGCATGAACTGTAGTTTAACCAAGTTTATGAAAAATGCAATATTAGAAATTTAATAATTTTGCTATTGCTATTTTAGTGTTTTGCATGTGTATTGTATATGTGTATTTTTTCAGCCTATTCCAAACCTAAACGAGGCCATCGTAAAACTGCTTCATTTGGCAACATACTGGATGTCCCTGAGATCATCATACCAGGTATCGCAGACCAGGTGAACGGGTCAATTGGTTAAGATGCCGGAATAATGATCAGACTGCTAAAATACTTCTTGCTCCAGTTGCTCTAGGACAGAAGTAGGAATTATCCCAGTAATTTTTTTTAATAATGTCTCTATGAAGAGGAGCATGATATTTCACTATAAACCTACTTTTATCAGTAAAGAATTCAGTCTTCTAGTTCAGATTTACTTTTATTGATGAATAATTTTTTCCTTTCTGGTCTTTTTGTTCAGAGTCATCTTGCAGAGCAAAACTACATGTGCAGTCTTTTATTACAATACCACAGTTGGTGAAAATGGACTTTGGTTGAAAATTGCCTCTCTTGATAATTATCTTGCCCTGATCTTTGTTGTGTTTAAGCACCCATTTTTAATCAAATACTAACATAACAAAAAAATTTAAATACATTATATATAGAACTTCAAATTCACATGATACTTGTGATTAAATAAATTAACTCGTAATCCCTGTAATTCTTATATTTGACTACAATTTTCTGGAGCTAAAATGTGGCTGCATGAGGTATTTCTGTGGTGTTTAATTAATGCAAACTAGAATTGTTAGGAGAGGCTTCTGTCAGGAAGAAGATCAGTATAATGAGGCACTATAAATGATAATTTAAATTGGGGCATAAATGGATAATTCTTACATATCCCAAGTCTGTATTTAGTTAGCAGCATGTAATTTTCCTTTTGCATTCTTTTTTTTTAAATTATTTTTTATTTTTACAATTAAGGTGGATTTATTTCCTTCAAAGCCTTGAAAATAAGTATAATCAGTCCCAAACTGATGTATCAGTATGCAAGTTGGATGAAGCCTTGGGTGGCACGGTTCAGTGTGAGGTGTCCCTGCTTATGGCAGGGGGGTTGCACTAGATGATCTTAAGGTCCTTTCCAACCTTAACTATTCTATGATTCTATTTGTCAGAGGCAGGAGATGCAAGCAATACTATCTACCACTAGTCTAGAGATACAGTAAAAGCTGTAGAAACCCTATTCTAAATTTGTGTAATCTGAGGAAGTTTCCTCATAAATCTTGACATTCTTTGGTATTTTAAAGTAGAATGCAAAAGATATTTTTTTATAGAAGTTTATTTTGTAAACCAATTCTTTTTTGTAAATAACTTCATTAAAGCTTACATACAAAGACACAGAATGTAAAAAAAAGAAACAAAACAGATGCCAAAGAACAATAGTACTACCCATGAAAAGAAAACTTACTTGGCATTAAGACTAACAAATCAGTTAGAAAGTTTACTAGTGTACTAGTTTACAGTGTAGCTTTCCACTGTAATTTTAAAACAGTTCTGGCCTGCCATGACATAAAGAAGATTCTAAGAGGGCAAGGAAAGTTAAGTGATCCATCAAGTTTTGCATTGTCAACATTTGAGAGCCTCGTAAATAAACTTTAGAAGCTGAGTGCCTCTGATCTATGCAATCTGCTCCATGTAATAGCACTGACACTTCCAATGAACCTTGAAACTTTCAGAAAATAATTAGTGAAATGGAATGCCATGTTTTCACAAAATAAGCTGTACTCGGTTTACTCACTTAGGCAGAGAAAGTCAATTAGATATTCTTTGCCTGGATTATTTTAATTGAATTTGACAAGATGGGAATTCCAAGGTGAATTTGGAAAAAAATACAAGAGAAATAGTAACCTGTAGAAATGAAAGAGGGTATAGGATTGGAGCAAGGATGATAATGAATTTTCTCAAAATTTGCTCTTAAATTATTACATAAGCAATAATAAAATTTAATGTTAATGCTTTGTCAGAAGCAACTATTTTTTTTTTATAAAGAGGAGGACTTCTAGTATCACATAGAGTGAATCTTGCTGTGACTGGGGATTAAAAATAGAAGTAGGGTAAAATCCAGGGTCATACACTGTGGGTCATACACTAGCAACAATTTCTTTTAATAAGATAACATGGAACCTTAGGAGATGCATGCAGGTTAATCCCAGGCAGTATAATCTGCTAACTGAAAACTGAAAAACTGAAATCTTGGAGTTCATTTCCAAGAAAGATAAGGAAGTCCTAATGCTATTTACAGGCCTTTGTTGAGGTTTCATCATAAATTCAACATACTGTTCTGAACAGCCATATGAAAGAAACATGTGCTCTGAAATATTAGCAAGAAGAGCTACTAGGATAGTACAGACAGTAAAAAAAGGAATGTGAAGGCATAGATTTTTAGCCCACAGAATGAAACCTGAAAAAATAATAATTGTTTTCTATAGATGAATTTGCAGGCAGAGACTAGGAAGAGAGAACTACGTAAGCTAAGAGACAGTACTGGCACTACAGAAAAGCTAAAAAAAAGTAAATTGTCTGCAGATAAGTGTGGGCTGTATATGTAAAGTTTTCTGGTTGTCAGAACAGCTTTTCCATAAGAATCCCAAGGACAGAAAAAAAGAGGTTAATAGCTATGTGGCAGGGATGTGATTATTACCCCATTAAATTATATTTTTCTGTATACTTAAAGCAGTTATTCATTAATACATTGCTAAGTTCTTCTTTTAGAGACAGTATAGTGTTGCCAATTTCTCACCTCTCCTTTTCTTATTCTCTCAGCACAAGGGTATCAGCCTTGGCCTTTGTAACATGCTTTTCCTGTTTTAGTTATACTTTTAAGACCCCCAGAGAAGCACCTCCATTTCAATCCCACCCCATTATGTTCCTTAGCACTACTGCCACATACCCAGCTCCCCTGATCTTCCATGGGTATGTCTGTTCGTGAAGCAAGCAGCTTATCTTCCTCCTTGGAACAGCACAAGTGCGGGCCTAATCTCTGCTGCTGCCTGAAGTTCTGCTGAGCACATGGTAAACCAGCTGCTACCCGGAGAGGGGAGGCACCACACAGGCATGTTAGCATGAGTCAGCTGCTTTGGGGCAGGGCTATTTTAGAAGTATGAGTACTACATCTGCTATCATTGGGGGTTTTCGTAATGTGTTGTCTCAGCTGCTTTTCATCCATGAACTGATAGGCTACCAAGGTCATAAAATGCAAATTTTGATCAGCTGAAGGTAAAATGTTAGCAAAATCAGATTCTTTTAAATATCTATTTGATCTTTTTTCTGTTCACTCTTATTTAAACCTGTTAGAACTTCCATTCATTCAAGATGCTATTTTATGTTACTAGCTTGCAAAACTTAGAAACTGAAAAAGGGATCAACTGATTCTGTTTTGGTGTAACAACTTGGCAGATGAGTTCTTAGTCGTGGTATTCTACAGCCAGATGGCAAAGTCAAGTATCATCTTTTAGTTGGCTGGTTTTCAAATTATAGTATATAAAATATATAGTATAGATAATAAGCACCAACATTTATATATATATATATGAAAAATAAAACCCCAAGTAAGTACAGAAGGCTTAAGTAGGTGTATGTTTAAAGAAACAGAAAAAAAAATCTAAGTATAATTTGTAATATGATCAAGAAAAATAATCAGAGCACCTTTTTGATACAAACCAATTAAGCAGCATCTTGCAAATACACCTTCAAGTACAGCCTTTTCTTCACTGGCAGCATCAGACATCTCATGCATATAGCATAGATTTGCCATTGTAATTTTGTCATCTGAAGCTGTGCTACGGCATTGGAATTTTTATAGCATTAACACTGTATAAATGATTACTCAGACACGTTTTGTTGAGTGTCTTTAAAAAGTGGATAGGAATTACAGATACTTTAGGTCTGTACATTTTCTGTCTCCTTTTAAAATCAGTAAAAGCCAGAAATCCCACCTTTGTCTCCCCAGATCACTTCATTCTTCTGGGATTCAGACCCATGTTTTAACTTTAAAATGTCTTCTGGCACTGTTATGTTTCCTGATCGTCCTGCACTGTGAGAGAAATTTGGCTCTTGTAAGTGCATGAGGAAGAGAGAGTACTGTGCACACACAGGAAAGTGTAAAAGGAGACGCAAATATCTGCTAAAGGGCAGGGAGAAGTAGTCTTGGCTGGTCTGAATATTTGGCAGGGGGAGTGATCAGAAGCCTTAAGAAGTCATAGAATTTGGTTTCTCTGGAGTACATAGGGCAAGGCAAGGTAGAAATTCCCTGTTCCTTTTGAATTTCATTGTAGAAAATAAACAGCAGTGTGTGAAATGTATTTGGTTGTTAGGTTTGGGGGGGGGAGGGGTGAGAATTGAGGCCAGGAAGTATGTTTATGATGTTTGATCATCTTTTTTTTTGTTACCTTAAATTCCTGTAAACCACTGAAATCCTGACACAGTGATCAATCTACCGTATCGTAATGTCTTGCATTTGCAGATCTCTTAGTTTATATAATGATAAAAAATAATAATTTTAAGGAGATAATAGAGGTAAAAACAAAATCAAAACCATGAAAGGAGAGCATAGATAAATAGCAGTGATAATTTCTAGGATTCTGTGATTTCAAATAAAAATGATGTATAATGTTGCAATTGAAATTTGCCTTGAATCTGGAGCAATAAGTATTTGTTGATTCGTAGTCTGTTTCTGCTTTGTCTAAGCTATTTGCCAGATGTCTGCAGTAGTTATACTAATTAAAATGGCATTGCCTAGTAGAGCTTGCTCTTCTCTCATGCTACTAATATGAAGATACTTCATTTAAAGGTATTCATTTATTACAACACAGTGATTTTGGCCCCTCCTTCCCTCCCCTCCCCTCCCCCGCCCCCAAAGCGTTTCCTTTTCTTTCTTGCACCCCACCCTGATTATTTTAACTTTTTGGCAGCCATGTCTAATATTTCAGCAACACATGTCCTGGGTTCTTTAAATTCACAAATGTTGCTAATCTGAAATGAGAATTTCAGATATTTTTGCAAGCCTATTTCAGCTGAGCTAATTTTATAACAGTGTCATTGAATGAAATGTGCATATAATTTTGTATCAGTCATAGGTGGATCATCCATATCTTGAATATTGAGATGAGCTGTGGCAGCCAGGTGAAGTAGCCACAGCACAGAATTCAATCAAATATATAGTCTTATTTGCTAAATGATAAGATAATGAAAAAGTTCACCTCAAATGAACAAGTTCAGAAATTTTTATGTAGATTTGTCATTCAAACGATCTCTAATATCAAAGTATTATACATAATATAGACATTGTTCCTTAGGTAAGTATATACTTAACCTGAATTTCAGAAGCGAAAGATCAAGACCACAGAGAAGTTGCAATTCAGAGTTATCTTAGTCAGAGCAAAGAAATATATTCCTGTTCTAGAATGCTTTTTGATTGTCTCATATGCTTGTTTCTGATAGTACTCTTTAAATTTTAGACTACAAAATGTCGCCACAAATTGTTAAAGTGACACTGAGAATTTTGTATTGCTGGTTTGTAGTAATGTGTTCCTGTATGTAACAGTATCTATATTTAAAAATTTAAAGTATGATGACATTAGATGTATTGATTGCCATTAAATAGGCTTACATTTTAGTAGTAACTGTTGCAAATCAAAACACCTGTCATAATAGGCTGTGGAGTCATATGGAAGTGATTCTGGATAGGAAGTATCTAAAAGGTTAAAAATGCGATGCCTGTTAGAGCTGGGTTGTTTGCTGCCTGCAGGGCCACTGGGCGAGGGGCTGCCACGGCTGCAGTACATGTTTCGGATGCTCCCCTCCAGCCGAAAAATTATGTAATGCAGAGCTAAGAGCAAGAATTTTGAGCATTGTCAGCTGTTACTCAGAACGTTTTGGTGTTTCCTTTTGGACAGCTGACCTGCTCTCAAGAGACACTATAAACAATCACCGTAATAAAAATCAAAGTAGCAAGGGGGATTCTGTTGCATAATCTCCTTTTATTTTTAAGGAGACTGTTTCCTGGAAATGCCTTTGATTGCATGTCAGTGTGAAAATTTAAACTGTTTTATGTAGCTGTCACTGGTGGATAATTGCTAACAGGTGAAAGGGGAAAAGGAAAAGATTACACCATTGTGCTCAGTAGGTTGATGGTGAGATGTGATTCAGCCAAGCAGTCCCTTTTTCACACTTCTTGGAGCATGAATATAGGACTTAGAAGGGAGCAAAGACCAGAAGGAACCGTGTTTGCTGCTTAATTTTTGTGAGGGGAGCAGCACATGGGCAGAAGTCATTGCTGTGTTCCTTAAGCATGCCAAAGAGCAACAGGTTAAAACTGGCAGCCTGTTATCTTCGTGGTCTAGGTTTTAGAAATCCCCATAACGTAACGCACTTGAAATAGATGTCGTCATCAGCTCCTGCCCTGTGTACTAAGCCTGACCAAATACATGTGACAGAAGATGGTGGAGTAGAGTGCAGCAGCTATTCATGCGGTAGGAGTGGTTATTGTATTAGGGTATACTTTTTGTTGACAGGCCAGCATGTTTTGAGTTAAAATTCTGCAGCTGTCTCTCTCTCCCCCTCTCTCACTTTCTCTCTGTGGATTTGTACAAATTCCAAGCTCCTCTGCAACAGTCGCACCCTTCTTATTTTGTTGCGAATAGATTTCACTGGTTTGTTTTTGTTTTGTTTTTTTTCCCAGCAGGAAACGGACAGCAGAGGCGTAGATCCATTCAAGATCTTAGTGTTGCTGGAACAGAGTCCAGTCAGGTAATGTCTTTCTTGTCTCTTACCTTTCAGTAAAGTCAACACTGTATCTGTACAGGCAGATTGGTCTGGAAATCTTCACCTTTGATGCTTTCATGGAAATGATGTGGAGGCTTGGCAGACTGTAATGTCATTTGTATTGCATTAAAATGAGATTCCATGACGATAATCTAATGTATGAGCTTTAGATGAGAAGTGTTTTCTGTATAACTCTTACTTTTTTATGTGTACATAGTTTTTGTCTACCACTTAATTTGGTGAAGGGCAGATGTTATGCAGGAAAGCCTCTTCACCTCTCTCCATGTAGGAAACAATTGTAATTGCTATTTACAATTTTATGAAGCAGTTATACATACACTTTTTCATAAAAATAAAACACATGTACATCATTATTACAAATGTTTTTATTATCAATCTCTGAACCCTGAATTGTAACTTACAGTATATCTCTCCATTTCTTGTGAAAGGTTTGCAGGATGCTGTCACAAAGTTTTGTTTAAAAAAAAAGACTGTCTCAATAGGATGTTTTAGAACAACATAACTTCTTATCTGGTATTGTAACTGCCATGCTAACAGACACAGTGGTACAGTTCATAAGATTGAAATTAAACTAACAGTTGAACTAAGAAAACTTTAAATGAGAAAAGTACAGCTAATGCTTCATTCAGATGTGTATATTTTGTGGGGGTTTAATTGCCTTGTTGTCTGTTTCAGTAATTCACAGAGGCTATTTTGTCGTTAGTATGAATTGGCAATTTTGAGATCCCTACTGTTATTCAGATATAGAAGACCAGAGCTTAGAATATTCATCAGGTTAATCGGGTTTCCATGTCAAACAACCTTCTGCAGTAATCTAAAATACCT
Organism: Agapornis roseicollis; assembly: GCA_002631895.1. Lineage (NCBI taxonomy): Eukaryota > Metazoa > Chordata > Aves > Psittaciformes > Psittacidae > Agapornis > Agapornis roseicollis. The sequence continues at coordinate 219,989 of NDXB01003141.1, forward strand.
GATAATTTGGGAGTAAAATACATGTAGTTATCAGGAGATCAGCATTTGATTCCTCCTTTATTTCTGTGGAGTGTGGTGTCACAGAAACCTCATCAATTCCCCAGGTTTTATTAGAATTTGCTATGTACAGCTATCAGAAAATAAAGAATTAGTCCTAAACACATTTTAATATCTTCAGAGGATACAGGTTTGTTAGAAAGAAATGCAACTGCAAAATTTGGTCAGATAGGTTAGGCTATTCAGTTAATTGTAGCACTAAGATTATGCAAGACATAAGAAAAAAAAATGTGACAGTACATCAGTTATACCAAATAGCACTGATTGATGTATGAATACATTTAATTATAGCTTTTTTATTCTAAATTTTTCATTCTGTTAATTTTAATGAATAGTTAATATTTTAAAATATATAATATCAGCATTTACTTTAGATTTTAATAACTGTTATCATACTCTTTATTTGAAAGCTATTCTACTGCTTGTCTGGATGTTCTAGCTAAATTGTTCTTATGACTAGGAGGATGCAGAAAAGGTTTTTTATTTACCTCACTGAGTTCTGATGAGGGTCTGTAGAAGTACTAGCATCACACATTCTGTTTTCTTGCTTCTGATGTGTACATATTGGAGATGTAAGCATAAGAATTACAGTTATATGCTTCTATCTTGCAGGTTTTGAAACATTCTGATAAAATCGAGAACACATATTTTAGTTGGGAAGAAATTTTTGCACTGTCCTCATAAACAAATAATCTATTTACATCCCCTTTTTAGTGTGAGAAGAAATAGAAAAATCTGCTGAAACTAGTGCTCACTTTTGATGTACATAGGTTTATATATTTAAAAAAAGAAAATTGGAAAAAAGTGAAAAAAGCAAGCACGATGTAATTGTGGCAAAAGACTTAAGATGACACTTTATGGGTTTCTGTAGCTCTGAACTGCATTGCCTTGAATTTATTAGAAGTCTTGAAATGCCATCCATATAAGCAATCTACTAACCAGAGCAGAAAACAATGTGAGTAGTGTAGCTCTGGTGACTTTATCCTGTCTCCCCATACACACCAGACCATATATAGGTTATCCTGTCTAATGTGAATATCCTCTTCCCCTTCCCTCCCTTCATTGCAAACATCCTTCTTCCCCGCACTGCGTGCCTCCACTCCCGCACGCAAGCCTTGTAAGCCCCTATCATGCTTAACATTAAAGGACTGCATTGGTGCCAGTTTTTCTTAAACTATTTGATTGACACACGAAAGCTGATCAGAAATCTTGTTATTAAAAGTGATTTTTCTGAAAATAGCTGCTGTGTTGATAGAGAATAATTCTGTTGTAACTGATTTACTTTTTTTTTTTATCAGGAAGATTTTTCCAGGTTGGAATGGATTTTTTTTTTATTTTTTTTTTTAAGGTGGAGAAACACACCTAACCATAATAATACCAACAATATACTGCCAATAATAAATATACCGTAGTTTGGATTGCTTACCTGAAAGGGTAGACCAAGACTGTTGTCTCCCTACTTAACTCCTGATCTGTTTTAATCTGACTTTCTTGTATGTTTTCTGGTAGTGTGTGTATTTTATTTGTGTACTGTTAGAAGAAGTTTTTCGGGGGTTTTGTGGCTGGTTATTACTGGGGTTTATGCTCTTGAGACACTTAAGGCATTTTCCACCATTGCTCTTACTCATGTTATCAAGTGCAGACAGTAATAGTGCTTTGCAGGTGATTTTACTACTCCACTGAGACTTTTACATCAACAGTTTGGATAGGAAAATACGTGAAGCCAAAGGTTGTCTGTCTTTGGATCAGCTTTTGGTGTGGTTTGGTGTTGAGACTGTGTTCTGATTTTTCACAGACTTCTCTAGTGCTTGGTGACCTTAGACTGTACTTTACTTCAGGTGACACTGGGCAGCACTGGTGCAACTGTCTCTGTCCAGTCAAATGCTGCCTTTCCATTTGTTTCCATCCATGTGTTTCTCTATTCATTTTTTCCACCAATTTTTTTTTTGGTTTTTTTTGCACTGAATTATTTCTTCCACATTTCTATTTCCCTGCACCTGCATTTTAAAACATTGTGTTGTGCTGCCTGTCCAGCACTGCTGCTCCTGCCTAAACACCTTTGTAACACAGAAGCATATGTGCAGACTCTGTATCTGAACTGCAGCCATAAAAACTTCTTGGGGCTTGAAGGAACATAGGAAACCTGCTATTTACCCTGAATAATCTTTACAGGATTTGATATTTTATACAGGTACTGAGATTATTTAGCATAATCACTCAAGAACTGCAGGTTGTGATCAGGTGTCTAGTAAGGTATCCATGTCCTTGCCTGTGAATCTTTTATTGGGTTAGTTGTTTTGGTACGTCCTCTTTCACAGCACTACAGTTAATACCAAACTATCTCCTCTTTCATGCTTTTTTTTAGTAACTGTTGCTGGGCCTTCAGAACTCTTACAGTTTACTTTGAAGTGGAATAAAAATATATTTTAAAAAAACACATGCTTTATTGAACAGTTGAGAAGCAAGCTTAGAATGTACATGCCCACATGCATGCAGCCTAAGTGTGATATTTTAGGGGATCTGATATTATACAGATGAATCATTCTGTCTACATCATTTTCAGAACTGGTCACAGATACACTGTATTTCCTCCCTTTTCATGGTGAGATAAAGTCCTAGCTGAGGAGGGCTAGTAAGAATGATTTCTTTAAATTGGGTTGCCCGTTTAAATTAAACTGGGGCAAGATTATTCCTCAGAGTGACAACTTTTCAAGACTGGAAATCTGAGAAATGGAAGTTAACAATGTCATATGGGTTTGGCCACCTGGCAAAAATTACTGTAACTAACAATTCTGAGAAAGCAACTCAGTAGAATAATGAAGTCTTCATGACAGGTTCTTGCACTTTTGGTAAACAAAAGGATTGGAGGAGTCAAGCTGTGTGTATAAAGGAACCTCTTACATAATTTTACTTTAGTTCTTGATTTGCTTTGTGAGAGATAATGTACTTTTTTTTCTAACTGCTTTGGTTTCTTGATCCGTATTGATTCAGTACTGTTTTTTCATGTTTTCTGGAGATGAATCACATAACCCCTGAGTTAACTTAAGAACCATAAGAAAACTGTAGATTCATATACTGCAGTCTAGTATAGTTACTAAACTGCATTCATTTAGTTGAATTTAGTTCCATATGTTGATTAAACACTGGAAACAAACTTTATTTCTCCCTAATGTTACAAAGCTGCTAGATTTCACTGAATGGAAATGTAAAATTTATTAGACATCATTTATATAAAGATCTCGAACATATTGTTCAGCGCTGCTTTATATTATGCTGAATAGCAAAATTATATCCATTTATTTTTTATGGTAAAGATGAAGCAGAAGGGGAGATGGAATTGTCCGTGCAATACATGTGAAGTTTATCAGGCTATCTGGAGAGCTTTCAGGGTAAAAGCTTGTGGGAGGGAGTATTTGGTAGAACTATAGGTTGAAGTTTCTTCACGTTTATTTTTCTGTTATTAGTGTTTTGGGGTTTGGTTTTTTGGTGTTGGTTTGGGTTTTTTTTGTTTGTTTGTTTGTTTGATTGATTGATTGATTAATTGATTGGGGTTTTTTAAGCCTTAAAATATTTTCTGTTAACTTTTGTCACTTTATTTTACCACTTCAGGAGAGTAGAAACAGCAGTAGATCATCTAGTCCTAGTGTGAGAATGATCACTACCTCGGGACCAACCTCTGAAAAGCCAACTCGTAATCCATGGACACCTGATGATGCGGGTACTCCTTTGTTCTTTAGTTAATTTTTTGCGTTTAAAAATATAAAATATTAATTAGATTATGGCATGGGATGTGTGCCTAGACAGTTAACAAAATTATGCAGTGAAAGTTTGCAGTCTTTTAGTTCTGCTTTAGTTAAAATATTTCTGCCTTGTTTTGCACACTGGCTTGAAGGACTTTTTTATACAGGTTATATTAAGTTACATAAAACTGCAAGCATTTTGCATTTAAAGTACTGTACATACTGTGATAGTAGTATTTAATGCAGGTCTTTTAGCATGAGTTTTTTGGCTGTAGTGTGGTTTTAGGGAATTAAGGAAAGATTTTAGAGTATTTAGTTTTGTGAAGTTGTAGCGTGAATGCACGGTTAAAGCTTTCATTGCTCTGACTTCTGGAGTGAAATGCTATGTAGGTGAGTATTAGCTTGGTTTATTCTGGTTTTGTTATGTGTTGTAATTTTGCTTATGTAGAATGTACACATGCAAACAATCTTACTGGATTTTAAATGAACTAACACGTGTCTGCAGAAGTATTGTAAATATTTCCATAGCATCGCTGTTCTTTTGTTATAAAATTGCATTAAGATGCACGTAATTTATGTAGTACAATTTAATTTAAAAAGTCATCATGCACTCCATTATGAAAAGAACCAGTACTGTACTGCATGAAAACAGTGGATCCCCACAGATTTTTCTTTCCAGAAACACAAATAAGAATTACATTTTTGTCACTAGAATGTACATATTGAATCTGAAATTCAAGCTGGTACTTCATAGTGCCTCAAATCTTGAAATCTCTTTTATGTGATCTGCATCATCTTTGGCTGATCAATCATCCATTCTTTTCCTGTAACTAATTGTGAAATGGAAACTTCCATGTGGACTGACTTTTGCACAAGCATATATATATATATATATATACATACACACATGTGTGTGTGTATGTGTATATGTGCACACTTGTATTTTACTAAATATAAGGTGACTGTATAAGATGTGTACTTTCCCCTTACCCTGTTTTAGTGGGAGGGAGCAACATACTCTTGTATTTTGCTTCTGTGCTTTTTTCTTTCCATCCATTGTCACTTCACCTGATCACACTCTATGCCTCATTACTCGTAATTTCCCAAAACTCTTGTCCACTGCTACAGCTCACCCTATTCCCTCTTTTGTGTAGCATGGGTCCTGTGTTGCTTTAGCCAGTGAGCACTTAATGGCAGTTACTGCCTTATGTGGCAGCAAGTTCTTACCCAGTCAATAGTACATTGGGAACTGAAAGTTGCTGATTGTATGCCAGTGTAAAGACAGTTTGTCCCAAGTCTTTGGCCTTATGTGCAGCACTGCGCTAGAGCTAAAAGTCAGGTCCATTTTCTGACCCACAGATATTACACACCTTATACTCAAGTAAATACAGAATGTACCACATGTGTGGGTTTTTTTGTTAGGTTTATGCAGTCCATGAACAAAGAATCGTTTGAATTTCTAAAGAGAGAAGTAATTTTAGTTTTCTGTAGAAGAGTGTACGTTTTGAAGTTAATGAGGCAAAATGATAAAACCAGGATGCAGCCAAATCTGGTCAATCGCAGGTGGGATTACAGTTCTGTGACGCAGTGGTGAGAGGCCCAGGAATGTCATCTTGAAGTATTTTGCTGTATTGATATATTTGAAGCATTACACTGATTCCTTTGCTGTAGCAGTATTCCATATATAGTAATAGTTTCATGTAGAGAAGGACTTTTTATACTGTTCTCACTTAAGATACTGCAGTGATTAAGTCTCTGGGTTTAGGGTTATTTTCCTTTTCTTTCTATTTTTTTCTTTTACCACCTTCCAGTTTCCTTACAAGCATACACTTAACCACTTTTTCTTCATTTCTACCATCTTATTTCTGTTTCCTTTTGAAGCTGCTCTTGGAGATAGCATAGTCTTTGAGGGCAACACCTTAGTTTCTCTACCACGACTACTCTGTGGCAGGTGCTATTGGGGTATGGGTAAGCAGCCCCTTTTTTTTTCCACCTACCCTCCTCTGTGTAGTCCTCTAGTAGCAATAATGCAGCTATAAAATCAGTAGTTTCTCCATGTCTCTTTACTCCTATATCTCTTAAAGCTTAACAGTAACCCTGTGATCCTCAGATTGTGGGCTACCAAAAGATAGGATCTGTAAGAATTCAGAACCATGTTAAATCTGGAATGAAAGAACTGGAGAAATACGGAGTAATTACAATACAAGAAGAGAGCAGCCAGGCCCAGGAGATAGATTGGTTACTGGCTTCCTTGCTACCCACAAGTATCTCTACAGAGCAAAGATGCCCTAGAGCATGTTGTGAGGAAGATCCTAACAGACTTCACTGGGAGCAGGTTTCAAAACTGAGCAGGAGGTTGTGCTTATTTTGTTTTGGCAGAACTGGTTTGCACAGCTTCTAATTTTAAAATCATTAGATATATGGGCGGGCTGGCTGATCTTTCATAAACAAGAATGAAATGACAATTTTTTTATAAATAGAGAGCATGATTGCAAACTCTATAAAAATAGCATTTAAGAAATCTGTATGCTGTTACATGGCTTTTAGAAGTGTAGGCTGATAACATTAATCTTTATTCCTTCTTGGTGTGACAGACCATACTTTTGAAGTTCTTTATCAGAAAAAATGATTCATCTGCCTTGGGATTGGAGCTCTGCTGTTACCATTTGCCTTTTCACATTCAGGCTGTGTATTGTGAAATTACTTAGAATTCTTGGGGTTTTTTCCTGTAAGAAGACAATTAGCTCTCAAAATACATTAAGATTTTCTTGGTATTGTTACAGAGACCAATGGGTCAGATAACTCCATCCCAATGGCTTATCTTACATTAGATCATCAATTACAGGTAATAAATACATGCTTTATTGGATTCTTTATATTTTAGTTTATTCTAATGTGTGAATTTTGGGCTGCAAAATACAGTGCTACATATTTACCTGTGTTTATATTCTGTCTAATTTTCGACCAAAGCTAAAAAAATATATTATGTAATCTGAGATTGGTTGACTCAGATTTGGTCAAGCTATTAAAAACAGGCCCTGGGAAACATGATCCCTAAAACCAAATATAAGCTGAGTTTGACTGTCAAAATAAGACATTATTTGCTGAGTGTTACTGAATTAAATTGTTGTATACACTTTATTTATTGTGTGTGAGGTTAAATAGTACTTTGACTTTTGTGATGGAGAGGCTATTGGGTCAATAACTATAGATTTGGGGTTTAAGTCAACTTTGACATCATTGCAGTAACATTTTGCAGGGCATGGTTTAACACTTATTTTTAAAAGCTTACTGGTTTTGAAAAGCCTTTATAAATACACTGCAGAGACATTCTAACACACTGTATACTAGGATGTCGATTCATTAGTTTTTCAACATGTCTGATTTATTTTCAGCCTCTAGCACCGTGTCCGAACTCCAAAGAATCTATGGCTGTGTTTGAACAGCACTGCAAAATGGCACAAGAATATATGAAAGTTCAGACAGAAATTGCATTGCTGTTGCAGAGGAAGTAAGTTAAACGTGTTTAACCTTTTCTGTTCTTCTGTGTGTCTCTGTTACACCAAGTCTGTTATCTGTAACTTATTTCTGGCTTTATGAAGTAACATTTCATAGAAATACTGAGCTGTTCAGTACAGATAAGATGCTTAGAGAAGGTGATTGGAAGTTTTAATCAATTTCAGGACTCTTCTAGAGAAACCCTACTTCAAAGTCTATGGCACATCTCTGTATTTAACGTGCTAGTAATACTTGTATCATCTCTAGTGAAGAATCTGGACTGTCAAGGAATGTTGGAATTTTATTTCCAATGTTCTCCAGTAAAAGGATTTCAGTTTGTTTGTAGATAAACACTTGATTGATGGATTATAGAATTTTGAATAATATGTCAAAGTTACTCATTTTACTCAGTTATATCTGACTTCAAGCATTGCATTTACAATTAAATTATTAACACACATCCTGTGTTTTTCTACTGAGGGTGTAGGACCTACTACTTAAAAGCCATTATGTACCTTCTCAGCCTTGTGCACCAGAAATAAACTCTTTCCTCTTAGATGTTTTTGCCTATAAGTGAAGCAACTGCATGTAATGTTGAATTAAGGCCAAAGTTATAGCTGTTTCAGAACTTCGGTTGTGCTTCTTATGATTTCTATTTCCTGATGCTTGGGAGCAGCTCTGAGAGGTCATATATACTTTCATGCTAGACCAAGTAATCAGCTTGTTACCCACCAGTGTCTGAGCCACTGCAGGCAAGCAGTCATTAATGAGGAGCTTGTGTTGGTGTTTGTGGAATAGCTAATGAGAAAAACGTGTATAAACCTCTTCTACATTAGAAATAGCATACAGAATAGGGGGAGAAAGTTACTATGAGATTGAGCTATCATCTCTTTGCTTTTGGCTTGGCATCCGTAGTTGTCAAGTGCAACTAGAATTTTTAGACTTCATGAGGAGATGCTGAAGCTGGCTTGAAGATCTTCAATTTGGTTTTATTTCCATTGTCTCTAAAGGTCAATAAATTACATTAAAATATATTTCTGTTTCAAAACTGTTAACATATTACCTTTAGATTCCTACTTTATCTTTTTCTCTAGGAAGTTTGCATGCATGTTTTTCCCAAACTGTTTTTTCTTAGACCATAATTGCCCATAGGTGTTAAAACAAAAAAAACAGTATTGTGATTGATGAATTTAATGCTGGTTAAAATAGTTATTAGTTCAGTCTTTATGGAATGATTAAGTTGTCTTTAACTGTAATTACAAACCATATGGCAACAATTAATTAACATGAACTTTCTCCTCTACTGTTTTGTTGCTAAAATATTGCTGGCAGCTTGCCTTCTTGTCACCTCATAAACAAATAGTAAAACAAACTGCTACATCAGTTTTGCAGGATAATTTATAGTAAGTTTATCAGTGTGTTTGTTCCTCTCAAATTGTTGCTAAAAAGCATATTGAGCACTTATGGCATAAATTAAGTGAAATGACAGTTACAAAAATAATTCATTTGATTCTGCTTTTCCACGGCTTTTAGAAGTTCAAGTCCAAATAGAAAATAGCAGTTCACTAAAAAGGTACCAAAATTACTGCAATTTTTTCTTTTTAAGTTTCCTTTTGAATTTTTAAATACACATGTACTTCAGCAAATTTAAGAGTTGAGTAAATTGATGAAGTTTTGTGTGGATCCTTAGCTGTTTTACTGTGACCAGTAGAATTACATCTGAAAGACATTATGTCAAGAACAATTCCAGAGACTGAGGCTATGGCAAGCAGCTCTTTTAAAGTTTAAATATGGATTTGATTTGGAAGAGATTTTTTCCCCAGACTACAGTAAAGAATAAGGTTTTAAATTTTTTGGCACAAAATAGCACCAGCCATTAGTTCAGACTGATAATCAAATACTGATTTGAAACACGTGAAGTCATCTTAGAAATGGATTCTAAATGACAATTGCTTTTTTATTACTTTATTTTAGACAAGAACTGATAGCAGAACTGGACCAGGATGAAAAAGACCAGCAAAATACATCCCGTCTGGTACAAGAACATAAAAAGCTGTTAGATGAAAACAAAAGTCTCTCAACTTACTATCAGCAATGCAAAAAACAATTAGAGGTCATCAGAAATCAGCAACAGAAACGGCCAGGCACATCATGATTTCCTGGGACCTTTCAAATGAAAAATATGCACAGAAAAGACTGATATTTTTTTTTATTGTTATTATTATCCCTTATTATGACAACTCATGAGTGTTAGCTTCTTGGTGTGATCTGTATTTGTCTGCTACACTTACCATCATTTTAATTTTCTTCTTCCTATGGTGGACATCCAGTTCAGCAGGTTAATCGAATAAGGTGAGAGAACAGTGACTTGAATTAACCAACAGCACTCAGTTTAAAGCAAGAACGGTGGCTATATGCATGCTCCTTGTGTGAAGGCTAGCCTAACAAGTGTTAAAGTGGCTGCTAAGTTGTAAGATCTTGGTTTTAGTTTTTGGTATTACCTCGATATGAGCAAAACAAAAACTTCCCTGTTTAAGAATGGTTTTGTTCCAGTGTCTCATCTCAGACTATTAATATGACAATTATTTTCAGGACTTAAACATGCATCAAGCTGCAGAGGTGATGCTGGCAGAATAGAGTAATTCATGATGCATTGGTAATGCCTTTTGCCTTTAGACATAGTGTACTTTTTCCACATGCAAAATGGTAGGCAAACTGATGCCAGCATCCTTGGTTCAGTGTTTGATAAGCCCTGCATTTTGACTAATATATTTCTTGTAATCTTGCTTTCATAAAATATTTGAAGTAATAGTCTGTATTTTCTTTACTTTCTTGGGGGGAATGACATGCAGTTTCATTCAGTTACTGGGCAAAAGTTAGGAAGGAGATTCACTGGGCAAAGTTGTTCACTTCTATAAAAGAGAGGGGAAATGTATGAAAGTGTGTTTTAAGACCTTTAAGCCTTTTGTCCCTACAGCATCTTTGGAAGAAAATTCAGAAAGCAAAGTAATACAAAACTTTAAATACTTTCTCCCTCCTTTATACCACTTCTTAGGTTTTGGTTGGTTTGGGGTTCTTTTTCTGAAACCTTATTTGCTGAAAAGCACTTACCATAAATGTAAATAAGTTCTGTTTACCTAGGGAGGAGAAGGGTTTGGGGAAATGAATTTATTTTAAATCAAATTATGAAATGGAGTTGAGTATGCAAATAGCGGAAGCTATTAAGAGAATGCGGGAAATGGCTTAGATCTCCATCAGGAATCTCAGTTATTCCACTCATTTGAACATAGTTCAGAGGAAGTCCATCACAGAATGCCTGCTGTCTTCATGACTGAAGAATTGCTTTTAATGAGCTCAAGCAGAATATGTAATGATCAGTGTCATTATTTACTATTATTACGTGGGTGGAAATAACTACTTGTTTACATTGCAGATTGGTTATTTGGATTATGAATTAACTTTTAACTGGTGCAAAAATGAGGCACTTCTAAATATAATGAGAAATTATTCCTTACATAAGCTCTTGGTGTGCTCAGTTCTGGGCAGGGTTTTACTAACAAAGAGTCTTGCAAAAGGAAAACAGAAAATTGCCATTTAGCTGCTGAGCTCTTGGAATACAAGAGAAGTAATCTGAAATTGGACTTACTACAAATTAATAATTACTCACAAAAGCCCATGAGCAGAACTTGGAAAAATATTAAGGGTAAAAACCTCACAGTATTTTTTTCTTCCCCTTCCTACCTACCAGACAAAAAACATCAATGCTGTTGTGCTTATCTGTGAACAAAAAAGATGCCGAACAGTTTACTGAACAGTGTCATCCTGTCTTGAAAATAAATCTATCACTGGCAAACATTTGGGAGTCAGTAACCCTTCCCTCATTTTATTTAAATAAAGGAAGGGTTATCATTCCCAAAACCTTAGCAGATAATTTGATTAGTTAGCTGAAATTGATATTGGGATCAACTTAAGGGCACACATATTTATAGCGAAATGTAATTGGCAGAGAAAATAACTATAGTATTAGGAATAGCACAAGTTATCCAGAGCATTGCTGTTCACATACATCTGTCCTTCTACAAAAATGGACACACGCAGTGATCAGCCGCTTACTTAACACAACGCTGAAGCATGAAGTAGGGCAGCATAAATACTGATGCTCAACTTCACATGCATGGTTGATAATTGCATACATAAAATCATTTCCTAGGACAGTTTTTGCAGTTTGCTCTGTCATAAAACACGGACACTGTTTTCAGGTAAATCAGTATTGTATATGAAGAATCACTTTATGGCAAAGTTAGAGTAATGAAAGCAATGCTAACTTGATGGTACATAATACAGAAGTCTTTTCTAACAGTTGCTTATGACTTGCTAGGATTTACATTGGAAAGCATCTAAGATTGTAAAGTCAGTACTGTGCTACCATGCACTGTTGAACTCTGCTCCGGTCAGTAGTTGGGTTATATTGCTCTTGTTCAGATTTTCAAAGGGAATTTGGAGTTTGACCTTTTGCCTCCAAATTGTCCCTTTCTTAATTCTACCAAAAGTTGAAAAATTACTTGCCCAAGTTTTGCAGTGAAGTGTTGTATGTGGCTAAGTCTCTGTATCATTAGCAAACAAAAAAATACTGTAAGGGTAGAATATAGTGGTTTGGGCTAAGAAGAGTTTTAACAGCTTGACTTTCAGTGACCTTTAGTATTTTCATAAAGCTCTTGTTTTAAAGTTGTTTACAAATGTACTTTTTATTTTTGTGTTAAACTATCTGGAGTTTTCAGGAATTTTTTCATGTTTTGTTGGTTTGGTTGTTTGGGGTTTTTTTGTCCAGTTAAAGCTGCTCCTCTAATAATGGAGGTGAAACACCTAGTTTTGTCTGGGCACTGCCTTCTCAGAAAAGGTGACAGGCTCTGCTTTTTGTTACAGTATGTGTTCTGTAAGATATTGTGTAATTGAAAGTATGCTTCTGTACACTGTGCAGTTCTGCCAAAATGCTCTTTTTAGGGTTTGGGGGATTTTTTTCTGATAAGAAGATGAAGATTGTAATTCAAAACTTGTACATAAAATGGTGAATGATTTCATATGATTCAGGAATGAAGAGTGTGGCTTTCTGCTACAGGGTTTTACTGTGTTGTCAGGAATCTAATTAATAAAAGCTGAGAGACTTCCACAAACACGTAGTAGTGCCCCAGCGCTTGCCAGGGCATCCTTGATCTCTGATGGAATCCCACACTGGGTGGGGAATAATCATCATGCAGTTGTTCCCACCACCAAAAGAAAATTCTTCTGCTATTAGCTCTTCCCTTGCTGTGTGCAGAAGTAGGGTGTAGGATAAATAGTCTACTCATAACTGAGTATCAAGATATTTTAAGAATGCCACATCTTTCGTATCCATGTTCCACAAAAAGATAAGCACTCATCTTTCATTGTTCAGTTCAGACAAATTCCATACCATGGAACTTCCCCATTTTTCTTTGTAATGGATTTTACTGCTTGAGAGTTTACACAGGCAGAGACATCCCTCCATAACTTTCTCCTTGCCTGCGAAGAACACAAAATCAGGTTTCTAAGCTGTTTTGAACAACTAAGCTGTTGCAGGTGCCGTGCTCTAAACAGGGAAGTTTGAAAGGGTAAGTGCAAAAAGAGGTGTGCCACACTCAATCCTCAAAATACAGATCATCCAGTGATGAACTGGTTGAAGAGGAGGATCTTACAAAAGTAAGTCTGTGTATGTGTATACACGCACGTATACATGGTGTTACATACTTACATGCATAGGTGTAGAAAGCTGAATATATCAAATTGGAGTTGTTAAATGTCTGTTTCCAAAATCTGAGCTTTAATAGTTAGCTTTAATGTCACTAGGTGAGCGGTGCTCCAAGCCTGTGAGGATTGAGTTCTGTAGAGACAGATAAATACAGGTATGCATACGTGAGAGTGCATCAGCTGTTTTCTGTGCCTGTAGAACCCTTTCCTACTTGCAGGGATGATTCCTATCTCCCACTGCACTTGTACAGATTTGCTGGAAATGTGTTGACTTTGAACCTGTACCCTGATTGTGGGTCATGGATTTGCCCTTAATGAGAGGGCAGAACTGAATTTAGACTAAATATTTGGGTTTAATTATTAATTAATTTGTATCTTAAAATAACTGAAGAGCACTGCCAATCCCAGGGCTTTAACCTAAACAAGCATTAATGAAAAAGGTTTTTATTAACAGCTGTCTGCTTTACACTAAGTACCTAAACATTTTAAATTCTCCAAGCGATAAAAAAAGTTTGTGTTCACACAATTGCACACGAATTGTTGATACCCCCATTCTAACTTGGACAAAGGCAGCCCAGCTACTCTTACACTTGGGAATTACTGCCTTTTACAGATAGAAAGAGGTGCAGATCATTGCAACAAGTTGGGTTGCCCAGGGAGGTTGTGAGTGCTCCATCCCTGGCAGTGTTCAAGGCCAGGTTGGATGAAGCCTCGGGTGGCACGGTTTGGTGTGAGGTGTCCCTGCTTATGGCAGGGGAGTTGGAACTAGATGATCTTAAGGTCTTTTCCAACCCTAACTATTCTATGATTCTATAAAGCCTATCCAGTCTCATGAAGCAAAGAGCACAGGGAGAGGGAAACCTGGAAGCAGATGGAGTGGAGTGCGTTGACTTTTCCTGTCCTTAAGCAGTGAGTGCTCCCTGTGCAAATACACGTCACTAATGCCGACATGTAGGCTGGTGGAAATGCCATAGTTTTCCCTTTTCCCAGCTGCACTTTTCCCTCCCATTGGTATTGAACGGGAGAGGCTGTGGAGCAGCTGCATGTAGGTTGCTCTTGCATGGTATTTAGGCAGAGGACCAAGGAGTAACTTGCATTCATATAACCCATGGGCAGAGTGTGTGGGAGGGGGCATGATTTTAGCTTATGGCAGAAAATTAGAAGAAAACATATGATGAGGTAGATATGCCTACGAGCAATATCTGGGTCTGTTCTTTTTCGTGAGGAGAGTAGCAAGGTGGACTTCACCTGTTGGGCCACCTTTGGGCAACGCACAAGAAGCCATTATGACTGTCCTGGTAGCTCCTGCAATGTGGAAAAAGGGGTGGCCAAAAAACTGTTAAGAAAAGGAGAGCTGTTTGCACTGACCCTCCTGTTGCAGCATTGCTGATGTCAATACAATAGATGTTTAAGACCACTCAGACTCAGTTACAAAGTTGAAGCTAAGAGAGGGAGTGAAGTGTCCTGACAACCAAGGGTGTCCATATTTGCCAAGCCACCACTGCAGAAATGTTCCTGTGACCATCTTTGTTCTCCAGGGCCACAAAGGACCCTGCCTGTGCCTGTCAGCACAGGACTCCTCTAACAGCTGTCTCCGAAAAGTTAAACCTGGTGCATGGAAATCAGACTCCTATTACATCATCATTAGCAATGTGTCTAGAGCATAGCTGGGAATTGTTGTGAGGTAGGAGGTGAAGCTAATTTAGCTCATTCTCTCAGGTCTGTCAGGCATAAACTGCTTCTGTCAATGAAGTGCTCGGATAGGATCTACAAGACAGAGACAGCACAAGGAGTCATTTTGGTCTGTGCAGCTGTTCCTTACATCAGAGCACAGTGCAATGGCCAAATGTTAGCAGGCCTGCTGGTGAGAGGCGTTGCTGCTGGCTTTTGTTACAAGACTTCAGGCACTGTTGCAGATGTGCTTGTGTGCTGGCAACACACCGAAGCTGTAGCAAAGTGTGAGGGTTAAGGTGATCATCATGATGAAGTGGTCATTATGCTCATCAAAAGCAGTAGATACCAAGGGATGGGTGAGGAGGGATTTTTGCTATTTGTTTTAGAAAAAGAAACAAAACCAAACCCAAGGGTGTTGATCATTGAGTGCACTCTATCTCAACATCTCTGGATCGGGGAATCCACCCTTGGCATTGGCATAAGCCCCCTGAGTGCATTACCAAAGGAACCAAGCAGTGAAACAAGTGGTGTGGTGGCAGCTTTCATGGCTGTTCTCCTGAGTGCTCTAACTTCTCAGACCTGAAAGAGTAAAAGAGGAAAATGCCTCACCACACAGCTGGGGATCTGAATGTGGCTGGCTTGCTTGTTTCACATATTATGGCATGCCCTGGCCAAGAAATGCTGTAGGTCAAATTGAGTTTTCCATCTCAGCTGCTCTAATTCAGTGGTTTCAGGACCATGTATCCTGCACCTCCTGGGCTGCACCTCAGCCTTGGCTGGCTGTGAGCAGGTAGAGATGAATGGACTAGTCCTTCCCAAGAGCAGAAGGGGCCAGTGTACTCATGTGAGAGCTACCAACAGCAGCAACTTCTTTTCTCCAAGTCGGTGACTTCAGCAAGGTGGAGGAGCAGGTGAATTTGCTTCTCCCTAAGGCATTTTTTTTATCTGCCTAATTCAGGAGCAGGACATCAGGCTAAGAACTTGATTCCTTTTTAACAGAATCCTGTTGTGATAAGTCATGAAAGAAGTGAAAGGGGATGAACATTAAGAATCTAACTTGGTTTTAATCGTCTGAGAGCTCAGATTCCAGGGACGTGTTTTCCTTCTCTGGTACCCAGTCTCAGAGCTGGAAGGGGAGCTAGCTGTTGCAACACATTGCACATTTGTCTGTATTCTATTCAGCTCCTACAAATCTAGTCTCTGCCGCTGAGGCTCATGTACAGAAATTAGGCAGTTGCTGAAGAAAGCCACGAAATCTGATTACAAAGAAGATGGCTCTAGAGAAGTTTAGCCTTTACTTGATTTATTTGGGAGCAAAGTTTGTAACAGTGCAGTGAGTCATTTTCAGAGTATCTTTAGTAGGGAGAACATCAGACTAACGGCAGGTGATGGTATTACAGGCTTTTAAGCAGCCCTGTGTCTTGAGTGCTTACTTCTAGTCTGTATATTGAAGTGTCTGGGAGAAAGCAGAGCTCTGGGTTCACAGAAAGTGAACCTACAAAGTCCCTTTCTGAAATCAAACAGAATGCAGAGATCTCCAAAATTTGCAAGAAAAATGAAGGAGACTGCCATGTGGGAAGTCAATTTGCAGTTTATTTGGCATGTTAATCCAGATGTCTGTAACTGACTGGGCAGGGAAGCAAATGGTATTATCCTCACACCTGCAGGAAGGAGATGGTGTTGCAAAAACCTGGCTTTTTCCAGCTGTTGTCAACTGGCCTGAGAGGTTATTACTCTTCCAGCAAACCCTCCATGGCTGAGACCCTTTCTCTGTCACAACCACAGACAGTGGTTGTGCTCTTTGCTATTTGACAAAACATCAAGCTCCCAGGATGGTAGCCCTTGATCCGTAAAGGCATGTGCAGAGGCAGGAAGAGGGTGCATACTTCCATATTTCCCAGGGAAGTTTCACTAATGTCACAACAGCAGCAGCAATGGCCAAGTTTCTTGGGAATATATAGTGATAAGCAACTTGCTGCTTTTAAGGTTTCTTTATTTGAATTTTCTTTTTTTTGCACCAAAAGACAGCATTTCTCAAAAATACCTATGCCCCCCAGAGCAAGCATAAACAATTAAAAGGTGATCTGTAAATTAATATTGAAGATCTTGGTGGTGGTGGTGGTTAGAAGAGCTGTCCACTGCAATATAAAATTATCTGTAGTGCTGCAAGGCTCCAAGAGCCCTTTTTGCTTGCAAGATAAATGAGCTGAATGTTTTAAAAAGTGCTTAAAAGAAGTTTGAAAGTGCTGACTGATTATGCTCTGCCTCAGTGCTCCTCCTGCTGTGTAATGGACAAGCCTCAGTGGGTTGAAAATACGCCTAAAATACAGGAGCATTTAGGCAAGGCATTATTCATCTGTATTCAAGCCACCACAGCAGCACTTTATGTTATGAGGATTATTGCAAGATCATTACAGGAGATTCCTCAAATCTCACAGCTCCATTGTCTGCCCTGTGTTCCAGCCTGAGAGTGTCCAGAGTAGAAAAGTAGCTGCCTCCCCAAGCCAGTTAAAAATCGAATGCAACATCAGTGTTATTGCAGTCAGATGCATAAAATATTGCTGTACCATATGGCAATGAATCGTGGGTTATGATGTTCACTTACTAACGTGGTATAAATACAAATCCCTTAAGAATCAGATGATGAACAGTAAGCACTTTGAGCTCTCCTGAACCTTTTATGATCCAGTAGTTGGTATTTACTTGGACTAACGTTCCCCATGGTGTCTGCTGAGACATAATCGTTGTTCTGTGAGTGATGATAATGCACTAGTGCTGCCTCCCCTTTCTTTCAGACACAGCAGAGTTCAAGAATTTTCAACATGATTGTAAGTAAGCCTTGACTCTGGGGATGGCTTTTGAGTTGCTCTGAAGAGACATGGGAAAGAAAGCTGCTGGTTTCTCTTTATTTTCAAGAGCTGAGGGTTGGAAAGCCTACCCACAGCCTACCTGCAAATGGAAGAAGTTCCTGTGAGCTTCAAGATACGCAGCCTTCCCTATAACAAGGTTCAGGGTTGTAGGGGGATCGTGCTGCCTACCCAGTATGTGGTTATTCTTCCCCTAACGACCATTTTCTCAGAGCTCAGTCTCAGAGCAGGTAACTGGAGGGGTAGTAGAAGCATTCACAAAGACATTTTCTCCTATTTGTGTTACAGGCAAGGGAGAGACCTGTTCATCCACAGTCATTCAATATTTAGGCTCCTGAAATAGATGACACAGAACATACATGTGTCTGCCTTGCAAGTTAGCCTCCCCATAGGATACACAGGTGAATCTGGGAGAAATTACTCTCAGATGCCTTCAGCATATGTTAATACCCAAAGAACTCTTTTATTTGTCAGCATCTGCCAGTGAGGAAAACCAGAGATGATGCCTACATCCATTTGACTCATCTGTTGTGTTTGTGCTGCTGAATGTGTTCTAGACTTTAAAATCATTTCATACACAAATATGTAATTGACCTGCAGTTCTCCTAGTAAGAGTGCGTAGCATAACTTTCCCTGTTATTTGAATGAAGGCTAGTGTTTGACATACAATAGCTGGGTTTATGTAAATATGCCTAGAATTAGTAGTATGAAAAGCAGCACAGGCTATGAGTAGCTTTGGTGTGTGCCTGCAGGTAGGCTGCAGGAGGACCTGTGGTACAAGAAGTCTTGTAGCCACCACAACTCCTCACCTCAAAGAGCAGCAGGGGTGTTAACTTGTGGCAGTGTTTTTGCAAGGTAAAAGCCTGTATTATAGGCTAGCACAGCCATTTCCTCCTGTGTTTGCCACCTAGCAGCCAAATTAATGGTGTGAGTCATTGTTGACTCCTACTAAATAAACCAGTGACCTAGAGATGAAAGGCTCTGTATCCAAACTGTTTTCATTAATTGCCCTGTGGGGCAAGGATAGATTCCATTTCAAGGACAGGAATATTAACCTCAATTCCTTCCCTTACATGAGTGTGAAGAAGCAAGAGGCGTAAGCAAGGGAAGCAGAGAGCAAGGACATGGGTCGTTAGCACAGTCTTCTGGACTCACAGGCTGCAGCATCTTGTAAAAATGTCATTGCAGCAACCAGGAGTCACAAGCTTATTTGGCAATGTGGAGAGCACAGGTAATAAGAAAATCTCCACCAGTGACTGGATTTCCACCAGTATTTAGATGCACAAGTCTCAGCACAGGCTCATAATGATAAACCAGCAATTGGAGCCCATCTTGCAACTGCTCATAGGGTAAAAACACCAGCAAAATGCTGCAGAACAGTCTCCATGGGTGGTGCTGGCCCCATGGGAAGCATGCAGGGGAAAAAGTTGTGGTCATTAAGCCTACATTTATTACTGATGTGTAACACTTGCCAAATATTTCTCACCTGAAGGCTTCAAATCACTTTCTAAAAAGCATGATTACAGGAAAACAGAGTCCCAAGGGATCATAGCTGACCTTCCAGAAGGTCCATACTTAATCTGGGAGTCATATTCAAGTTTCCTGCCAGTAATTCATGTAGCGGGCCCCAGTGAGTTTGGTGCCGATTAAATATCAGTTAAACAGCACATTTCAAGAGAGGTTTCTTAGGTTTAGCTTGGCCAGAGAGTTCATCCTTTTAGTTTTAACAAGGATTGGATACTTATGATTTTATTTTAACTCGGTTTTTTTTATTATTATTTTTAGCTAGATTTTGCAGCTAAGATCATTAAACTGATACAAATGGAAGCAAAGCAATTACAAACTAGGTCAGCTCTTGTGAAAGTAGGATAGAAATGAATGAATGGGTACATCTTTTGGATGTGCATAGCAGGATGATGAAATTACATCGTGATGTGAGATAATGTGTCTCCTACATATAAAAAGCTTTTATTAAAGACCATGGTTCTGGGGCTTGCTACAGACTAGCTGACTCTGCTTAATCTTGCTCAGGATCATAACTTTTAATGAAATGCAGCAATCCAAGAGACAACTTTCTGATAATGCTCTAAAGAACTTTATGGTTCAGGGAGAAGGTAAAACATTCTAAGTCAAACACATTGTTACTTGTTAAAAAATCTGTAAAAGTATTCAAAAAGTATGGTATCCTTTTTTGTTGAAAGACAAAAGAGAGCTTAACAGAGATCTGTTATGCTATACACTTCATGATTGTCCTCACAAGTGACTGTGCTTAATTACATTAAAATGCTGTGCAGTTAGGAAGGAATGTGCCTGAAGCTGTATCTCCACATGCAGTGCTCATCAGAAGAAAGAATTTCTCACCAAGCTCAAATTCTTTCTTTTCTACTGTGTAGAAGCAGGAAATGCAAGATCAGCTTCCTTTCACAAACCCAGCAGTGACTGCATAGGCATAAATAAAGAAGCATTACTTTCTCCTGACACCAGTGAGCGAGCAAGCAAAACTTAACTAAGTGCATGTTTCACCTATATCCGGAGAAAACCTTTAAAGTGCTACATAATAATAAATTCTGCCAGTCTCTTGACTAGCTCAGTTACTCCTGGCTCCCTGGAGGCCTTTCATTTTGAGAGAGCTGTGGCCTACTTGGCTTGAGAAACGGGGACAAACCCTCTTTACTTTAAAGAAATAAAAATTAGGGCCAGAGTTTCTTTCAATGATCCAGAAAATACAGCTGAATTCAGGAGGGCACAGCCAAAATCCAGCACACTCCAGGATGGCACCGTGCGCTGTGTTTGCTCTCAGCATGCCCTTGCTGTTAGTGAAGATCTGATTCGTTGTCTCTTGCTGGGGGGATCGCCTTTCTGAGACCTGCAGAAATCTCTATACATGCTTTGTTGGGGTGCTCCTGCCCCCCTGGGGACTCTTTCCCAGCCCCAGCCCCAGCCAGAGAGCCAGCCAAGGCAAATGCCTGTCCAGTGGAGTGTACCTGAGAACTGCACCACCAATACCCTAAATTAAGATTGACACAATCAGTCAGTGTTTGTGTTCAATGGCTTCTCAGAATCATAGAATAGTTAGGGTAGGAAAGGACCTTAAGATCATCTAGTTCCAACCCCCCTGCCATAAACAGGGATACCCCACACTAAACCATGCCACCCAAGGCTTCGTCCAACCTGGCCTTTAACACTGCCAGGGATGGAGCACTCACAACTTCCTTGGGCAACCCATTCCAGTGCCTCACCACCCTGACAGAAAAGAATTTCTTCCTTATATCCAATCTAAACCTCCCCTGTTCTTCATGCCCAGCTTAGGGTTCTTTTTTCCATGTTCTTCATCACTGGAATTTAGGGAAGTACAGAGGGCTTATGNCTTCATGCCCAGCTTAGGGTTCTTTTTTCCATGTTCTTCATCACTGGAATTTAGGGAAGTACAGAGGGCTTATGCATTCATCCTCTACTTGTAATCTCTGTTGTAAGATTGGACATGGGCACAGAGAGGTTATAAACTTCCTGCTTACTGACCTTATTTGCCAATATATAGAAATACATGATAGATACAAATTGGCCTCTAAATTCAAGCAAAGTGAAGAAGAAAAACGTTATCCCTTTTTTATTGTGCATACTAGCAGACAGGAGCAATATATTTTCACTATGTAAGTGGTGATAAACACATGCAGTTTTCCTGCAGAATTTCTCAGTGTCAGCTTTGCAGTAGCCAAGACACAGCATTTACGCAGGATCAGCAAGAAACCACAATAAATTTGAAGCAGTTAATTAAACAATACTGAGACTGCCAGCAGAGGCTAAATTACATCATGTATAACCTGGGTTTCCTGGAGGACTTCTGCTGAAGGAGGGCTGAGCAGCAGGAGAAAGCTTCTTTTTAGAGCTGTATTGCTCACGGAGCCCTTTGAACTGTGACATTCTGCTCTATAACTGTGATGAGACCCTGAATAAAGACATGGCAACAGAAACATGGTGCAAAGTAGGCCTCATAGTCTCATCCGTGCAAGGCAATTTCTCCCTGGCATTAATAAGTCGGAGCACTGAGCACTTAGTACTTACTGAGGCTTTTTGTTTTGCCGTTTCCCACAGAGCAGTGAATTTTGTACTACTGAAAACTGTGATTATGCAAAAATATGGCTTGGGTTTTTTCCCCCTTGCCCCCAGAGGAATATCGCTGCTTTTGAAGAAGCACCTCTGCTCCACAGAGAGAACACGACAGGCCTGGTGACTTAAAGACGTGATTGTCAATGAGCAAGTCTTCAGTTAGTGCACAATTCATTTCAACACAGTAGCCTGGGAACATTCCTGAGCTAATTAAAATGCACTAAGTAATCATCTGTGGTGCTGAAAGTGGCTTTACAGCTTGGAAATGGGAATTGCAGTGGTATGGTATTCTCCTTCTGGTCTGGAATTGGAATTGTTGGGAAGGAACGTTGAGCGGAGTCTGTTCAATGCACAAAGCCTCTCTAATGGGCACAAAGTGGTTTCGTGTCTGAATTTAGATATTGTTAATAATTGAAGAGCAAAGAACATGTGCACTTGGGGAAAAGCTGGGGTTTGCAGCTATTACAAAGAGCCTGCTTAAATCCCAGGCTAACTGATGGCGGCTGGACAGGCTTCGACACAAAAAAGAAGTTGGACTGTAGCAGTTAAGAAATTAACCTTTATTCACTTTTAATAAACACCTTGGGTGGTACTTTTGGTATAAGATCTTCCACGTTAAAAAAAAAAAATTAAAAAAGGAACAGCACAGTCCCTGAATTACCCAGATTGATTACTAGGGCAGCCTTTGAAATGACTCACAGAATCATAGAATAGTTAGGGTTGGAAAAGACCTTAAGATCATCTAGTTCCAACCCCCC
>NDXB01003142.1:0-84227 GCA_002631895.1 Agapornis roseicollis
TGGGTCTGTTCAGCCTGGGGAAGAGAAGGCTGTGTGGAGACCTCATAGCAGCCTTTCAGTATCAGAAGGGGGCCTATAAGGTGGCTGGGGAGGGACTCTTCATTAGGGACTGTAGTGACAGGACAAGGGGTAACGGGTTCAAACTTAAACAGGAGAGGTTTAGATTGGATATAAGGAAGAAACTCTTTCCTGTTAGGGTGGTNTTGGATATAAGGAAGAAACTCTTTCCTGTTAGGGTGGTGAGATGCTGGAATGGGTTGCCCAGGGAGGTTGTGAGTGCTCCATCCCTGGCAGTGTTCAAGGCCAGATTGGATGAAGCATTGGGTGGCACGGTTTAGTGTGAGGTGTCCCTGCTTATGGCAGGGGGGTTGGAATTAGATGATCTTAAGGTCCCTTCCAACCCTAACTATTTTATGATTCTATTCTATGATTCTATGATATATGTATGTGCGTGTGTGTATAGCAACTTGGAAACTGCTATATGTATAGAGCAGGCAAAATGGCATCAAAGTCACCAGCTGTAGGACTCAAGTGATGAATTTACTCTTGAGTGCAGAATTAGGCAGGCATGGAGCATTCAAGGAACTACAAAAATCAACTAATGTCAACCGTGACTCAAGAGGGCACTGCTTTCACATCCCTGTGCAGGGGATTGCTAATAACAGTAGCAGATTCAATGCCATGCAAACGGATGCCTTTGATGCTTTTCTCTTGGTCCAGTGATAGGGTTTTCACATCAAATTGAATTTGGCAATTTAATCTACTTTCTTGAAAAAGTACTTCCTTCATGGCATCAATTATGCCATTTATAATTTTCAAACTAACTGTGTTCAAGAGAAAGTTCTTGATGGGAGATGCTCCAGAAAGAACTGTTTGAAGAGAACTGTTTTTCTATCCTGACTGACTTGCCACTAGCACTTTATTGTTATAACCTGGTGTGATTTACCAGCGTCTTTGCTTCAGAAAAAGGAATGTATGAAAATTAATCAGCTGAAATGAAGTACAGCTTCATTAGCTAAAGTAATTGTTGCTATTAGTAGGAATTTATGCACATTTCTTTTTAAAATATTAGCAAAATCCACATTCAGCAGCCAATGCTGTAGCAATAGCTGGAATACACAGTATACACTCCATCCAAGCTTTTTGAATCAGTGTTTCAAATCTTCCATAACATTTTATATCTGCAAAATGAAGAGTAATAAGCAATATACTGTTGCTTCAGATTGAATTTATGTTTTGGAATGAATTTAATATGTCAAATAAAACATAACTTTGAACTGTAAACTGGCCTGGAAAAAAATTACAAGTGTTTTCTTCTTGCCAACTTTAACAATCTGGGAAGGGGAATTACTTTTACAATGTTTCACTTTGGCTTTTCTACAATGCATTGGACAGACACATGGCATTGAAATACTGTTTGTTGCTTAAAATAGTAAAATACATTTTATACTAAAAGTCTCCCTCCAAGGTAAGTGCACAGGAATGTGAAATTGCCAAAAACTGATGACTATCCTGTGAGGACAAGACTCCATTTGAACTTACTCCTGCCAGCCTGATATCAATTCCCAGTCAAATTGGGAATAAGGCTCTAAACATTTATGTTATTACTCTGCCTTATACTCCTGCCCTTGTCAAGGCCTTGCCTATGTTATAACATCCCAGCTTTCTGCAGAATAATGATGGAAATCCATCTGGAGGAGAATGAAGAGACCTTCTATGTATTTACCAGTGTGCAGCCTGACCCAGCCAATCCATCCTTCATGCTGACAGAAACCAGAAGAAATTTTTCTTGCTAAGCAATAAACCCAAGTGCCCTTTGCTTTCTTTTGTCACTGCCTATTCCTTTTCATGTCAGCCAAAGATACTTCTTTGGCATTTTTCATTACCTCTGTTTACTCTCTAACATGAGCTAGTAGGCACTGTAAAAATGCCCTCTGAAGGCACACACCTTTGCCACAAGGCATAGTGTTCATATGGTCATCACAGAGTCTCTAGCAAGCAATGCCTGTTGCCAATAGATTACAGATGTGGCCCCGAGGAATGACCACAGGACTGCAAGTCACTTAGCAATATAAATCCAGAGGATCTCAATTTCTGTGTCATGCTGGTGTAACAGCTGCCAAGTGTGACCTAATGTTCCCAAGGTCACAGAGTAAGCCAGTGACACAGCTGCAGACACAAATCACATCAGCACTTTACAGGTCCGTGCCTCATCCCCATTGGGGTGGCAGGTAACATACTCCGATTGCCAAAGAGAAAGACCACAGAAGAGCTCACTGCTTAAAACTGCCCAGTGTTCGAGCTAGGAGGGAGTGTGGACACACTCTACCTAGAAGCATGCTTCACAGGTCTCTGCTTCAGCCAGGCAAAGCATTTCTGAGTGCATGGGTTGTGTAATGATTCCATCCAACAGCAGGATACTCAGATTCCTTCTGGTGATCAATCTCTGTGGGTGTGTATATATATAAATAAACCAAGAACAAGGGTAGCACACCCCAAGTCATTTGTATCCAAAAAGGACTCTCTCCATCATTCGTGACACAGTGCTGAAATGCAGTTCTGCAGCATCCAGGGCTTTAGATATATGATGAGAACCTGTATATAGAGATCTCTAGAATTTGTGTAGACATAATGCAAGGAAAAAATACTTCCAAAAATAAACGGAAATACTCATACAGAATAACATAAATTCAGTAAAAAATGAGGGAGAAATACACTAAATGACTGTGGTATATTTTCTTATGAAGGTTTTACAGGTTTTGAAAAATGCAGCTATTCTTTCAGTGTTACTGGAAACAAACATATTTATTTTGCCTTTACAGCTAAACTCATGCAACTTCTGTTTACACATGCACATACCTCATCTTCCTATCCCTTAAAGCAAGACATGCTTTCCTGTGTTAAAATTCTCAGTGAGTAATCATTTCTAATTATATTCTGCTCCTTTATTAGAAAGCAAGTATTGAGTAAAAAGATCATACTAGAAAAGGAATTATTTTGTGCAATAACAGACAACATGATTCCTTCTCTGATAATCTTCATCTGCTATAAATATGGTACTGTAGATTAATAGAGATCTATTTCTGTACAACATTAGGACACAAAAAAGACAGGAATTAATAACAGTTTTCTCATGGCAACTCAGCAGCTTAGTACTTGCTCTCAAGAAAGAATGTAAAAGCCTGTGTTTCTCAGCAGCCCACAACATATCAAAGGGTGCAAAATTCATCTCTCACTGTGTTCTGTGCTACAGAAGCATATTGCAGTACCCCCTCTTTCTGAGGTCAAGCCCAACCTACAACTATTTACTTTACTGTGTTTCTGCTCAGTAATTTCAGTTATTATTACATATATGTACAACTATTCCAATAAGCAGTCAGGGAAGAGGGGAATTGCTCAAGGCAATGAAGCATATGGTCTCCTGGAATGAGGGTTGTGCAGTGTGGGTGTTATGCAGAGGGTTTGGATTATAAGGAAATATGCAGGAGGTCAAGGGAAGGATCAAGGCATAAATGCCTTTCAAATATTTACCAAAACAGCTTTCCAAATCCAGTGTGAAAGATCAAGACTACTGTCAGCAGCACCCATCACACAAATATCCAAAACCTTTCTGCCTAAGAACATGACCTGGAGTGATGCTTTCATTTGAGGTTATATATGCCCCAAATCTGCCCTATTGCTCCTGGACACCTATGGAATGCATCCGCTTGGCTCCAGCTACACAGCTAATCACAGAATGATAGGGTTTGAGCCACTCAAAAACACAACCCATTTGTGAGGTCAGGAAGTTGTATCCCCATCTGACATGGCATGAAGAGGTATGGAAAGACATATGAGTCAGCAGTAATTGGTAAGGGAGCCAAGAACTGGTGCCAGAATGCCTGAAGCCCATTCCTGTGCTTTAAGTGCAGACCATATTTCCAGCTGAACACCTCACTGGTGCATCTCTTATTGTGAATCATAGCTTAACACTGGGAAACTGCCAATAAGATAGCAGTGCAAAGCACATGCATTGTGATTTAGAAGATGGTGGCCAACAATAGAGCAGTTTGTCTGCATTATGTTATACTTTGTCTGAAAAATTACTCATAACCAAACACCACCTATTTATAACTACTTAACTCTCTGGTTTTAAGTCTGTTATTTTAGATATCTGTCAGTGAGACAATAAGGGCTGATCCCAAGGCCAGATGGATTCACAATATCCAGGCTGCAAAAACAGGATCGTGATGTTACTCACTGAGTTTACTCAGACACTGCAGTTTCCACAAGGTGAGGTTTTCCTAAGTAGCAACTGCATTGGTTTGTATTTATAAAAAACCCCAACAAAACCCCTTTCACCATCTGTTCAAATGACTGTACAAGAGAAAAAGCTGACAGTAAAGCTGTGTTTTGCTTAACTACCTGTGCCAGGACTAGAACCAGATTATAATGCCATTTTATGAGATTCCACAGTCTACTTTGATGCAAAGATCCCCATGTGCTCTGCACCCACATCACTGAAAGAGGCTTTAAACTTGTATTACTCATGGCAGGGAGGTGTACTTCGTAGCACAGGCACACACAGGAGCTATCCACTTCATATCCATTGAAGCAGTGAGTGCAGGAAGCAACCACTGCACAGCAGCCACTTACCTGCATGCCACATGGAAGGACAAGCCAGAAGGCAGAAGAGCACCACGTTGCAGGTAGAACTAACCCGAACTCCCCTGTGCTGCCTGCCACTCAGAAACGCCTACATGAAAGCTACTTAGATAAATTCTCTGTAGTAGGGACAGAAGCACCATTAAAAATAAAATTGGCCCCAAAAGTGGATGTTTATTAAATTCCACTTTCCCCTTTGTCCCCTGCTGTAGGAAAGAGATAAAAGTATTTGATTTGCTCCAAGGTAGGAGCTTGAAGAAGTCCTAACATCACTGAACTATAGCAGTGAGCTAATACCTGTGGGTGCCACTCAAAATGGCATGTCAAGTGTGATGAGGCCCATTAATATTAAAGCAAAAACTAACTGACTGCAGGGGAGCTACAATTTCAGTGCGAGCTAGGCATGGCATTCATGAGCTTAATATATTATTGTGCCACGCTGAAAACAGGAATTCTCATTTTAGGTGCTCATTTCAAATATTCAAGGCTTGTGATTTTGGTGTTGAAAGGCCTAAATTGAATCCTCATTGCTGACTGCATGTAATGCCATTGACCTCAAAACTTATGGGCATACTTTGGTTGCAAAACAACGCCACCAATTAATTTGTATGAAGGACTGTTTTTTTTTTTTCCCTTAAAGTGTTCCAGGCACTGCCTTATCTCCAGCTCAACAGACATACCCTCCCCATCATTTCTTTCAGTTACCAATATGAGTTCAATGGGAGGAGGGTTTTGCACACAGACAACACTTAAATACATGCTTGAAAATCCTGGTTTTATCCCATATTGAAGAAGCAGATGGATAGTACAAGACCCATGTGGAGGCTGGGAGTCTGAAGGTGTTAAACTTTAGGCAGTAGTGTATGGCCCTCATGGTTCTTTACATGACAGATATTTCACGAAGTCTGCTGAAAGGAAGGGTTTTTAATTACTTATATTTGTAAATTTGTTTTATTTCAGAAAGGGGATACTTTTCAACACAAGATTTACCTGTAGTACCTCTACTATTCTAACATGCAACTGAGCTCCTAGAAAAGCTCATGAACTGGCAGAATCTGCAGCTTAAGTTATTTTATGCACTTCTGTCATGTAGTCTGATCAAACTAGCTTATGCCCATGAAAGCAGAAATTATGTTGGTTGATGAGGAGTGGATAGACAGAGTATGTTAACACAGTCTAGAAATATTGGTAAGTCTCAGCGTTGTCCACAGTGCTCACATTAGCCTCGTATGCTGTTGATCTAAGGCCAGGTATATTCTAGTTCTAATTCAATATGGATAGTCTATGATAGTGCTTTATACTCCTTGCAAATGAATGGCAAAATTACTGTCTGAAAAATCCACACAAGGGACGCATGTGTAAAAGGTGAACAGGATGACAACACAGCATGAAATAATTTGTAAGGCAAAGGAAACATGAATGATCTTCCTTACAGTCAGGAGATGAAAGTCATTTCCACAAAAGCCACTTTTTTCTCTTTAGGTAAGATCCGCTGTCTGAAGCTTTGCAAAAGTCCCTGTTCCATATGTAGCTAGTCACAAGCATTGCATCCCTGTTGGCAGGAAAACAAAAACAAAACCAGACAGCTTCCACTGAAAGACAGCCCATTTCCTCCTCCAGCATCTCTCCTTCATAGGCCTGAGCAATGAGGTGCTCTCAGGCACCCCTCATGTTCTTATATATTCTCTACTTTCTCCGAGTTTCCACCACTGCTTTCCCTTCTCTTAAAATGGTGGGTGTACCCACCAGTCTTCCATGACCTGGAACATAACCACTGGCAGAAACACTGTTTCCAGTCTATTTTATTTGCTTATGTTTTAGTAAATATTTTTGGTTTTGTATTTCGCTGCTGATACAACCTCTGGAGTTTTTTCTATCAACACAGATCAGTTCCATTTAAAATACATCAGATAGGGACACCTGTAACTAGTTTTACTTGAATGTATGTACACAGTTATGTATACATTATATACCTATACGCATTATATATACATATATATATATACACATATATATAAGGCACAGTAAAATGTACCATCGCTTTTCTAGGACTGTTTTTAATCTGAAAAAGCAGATCATATTTCTTCAGTAATTTGAAATGTCTAACCAAGACATTTTTATAATGTTTCAGGGTTACAGAGATACCAGCTGGGAAATAATCCTTACTTTAAAATTCAAGTTATTGTGACAAGATGAACAAAACCTATTTTGACAGTAATTCTAATCTATTTATTATATAACTGTTCCTCTTTTAAAAGATATATTCACCTGTATAGTTTCCTTTGTCTTTCCTTTGTATGTTCCAAAATGTGAACTGAAACTTGTCCTGCAGAATAAAAAGTAACAATAATGGAGAACTGAATATGAACTTGGATAATTTATCCATTACTTAGAGAGAGGAAAGCAAAGATGTCTTTAAATAAAATGTATTAATACAGATCATGAGTTTACGTAATTGTCTTTGATGTAGGCAAAATCAGTGGAGCCTGATGATTACCAGGGTTTTGACCATTTTATATATTTGTGTGCTGCCACATGAAGACATGGCAGCACACAAATATGACTGGCATATATAATGAACATGCTTGAATGGATCCTTGGTTGTCGTAATTAGCCTATGTATGCAAATTATGGCATCAGAAGCCCTGCAGCAGCTGCTGTTAGGAGGGCTTGGCAGCTGTGTTACAAGCCAGTCTTACAGATCAAATGGACCTATTTTCAAAGGATACGAACAGACAGATGAATGCAGATTAAAAATTGACATCTTTGGTGTGTATAAATCTACCCCTATCTTGGGTAGAACATTTCAATAAATACCAAGATAACATTTTTTCCACAGTAACTCTATAGCCATGATTCACAATTGTGCTGGACCACAGGATCCCTGTTAACCCCAAATATTTAATAAAAAAATGGCACAGAAAGCTTCATTTAGTGTTGTTTCATGGACAACTTACTGTGGCCTCACAAGCATGACACTCTTTAACAGACTCAGCATATTTCCTATTCTACCATAAGCACCCTGAAAATGAGACTTAACTTGCCATCACTTGTCTTAATACTTTGTCACATGAAGATTTTGCACTGCAACTGGAATTCCCAGTTCTACTGTTTCAGTTCACGTTTTGCACAAGTGGAAGTGAAAAAGGTTTATGAGCTCCATGAACCATCTCAGCAGACAAATGCATCTGAGGCGTAACTCATCAGGGTAAACCAGACACTTGAAAATACTGAAGTGACTCAAAGGTTTAAAAAATATATATGTATTACGAGAGCCACAAAAAAGGTTACAGACAGAGCTCCACAAAGCCTGCACGGATACATTCCAACAATTCAAGGAGGCAGAACAGGTGAAATACAGACCATAAGAACGGTTCAACATTAACCTTCCAGACTGTCAGAGACAGCAACCTTGACCCCCCATCTTTCCCACACACAAAAAAATACTGAATATATATATCTCTCTATATCTCTAGTCTGGACCACACATATAGTCCAAAGAAAACCACACTGCAATTTCCACATTAGGCTTATAGGAGAATAAGCATCATCTGAGGAACGTCCATTACAACACCCATGATGTGATTACCTTAGGCCAAGTTGACATAACATTATGCTTGGTTAGCGATTTTAGAACAGCAACACAACACATTTCATCTGCTGCACATGGCTACTCACACATAGCTCTGTGCAACCCTTAGAGCTGATTTTAACCAAACTTTGTAATTACACTTGTTTTGCTTAATTTAAAAAGAAAATGCAAATATATGATATTAGGGCAGTTCCTGCTATCACCTTTCTTAAAAGTTCAAGACTTGAAGACTTCTTTGATGTACTTGCTTACAGACACATTTTGAGACTGTATTCATGATCTTCATTGCTTCAGGAAAAGGCACCACCCTGAGGCTTTTTCCCTTGTTCACTTCATGTTATGTCTGCATCCAGTTTTGACATAGGAGGCCAAATGCTGGTTGTATATCAGTGCAGTATTTGGCCCAGAGTTTCAAAGTCTTTGCTATTCAGACTTTCCTATGAGGTCAACAAACAAAGTAGTAAAAAAAAGGAAAATATTAAGGCTTCAAGTAAAAATATTTCCTCTCTCTCCCACCCATGTAATAAGGTACATTTAACTTCAGAACACTCAATATATTATACAATTAAAGACACAGAGATCCAACTTTTCAAGGCAGATTGTACTACAATGAAAACCTGGAGGCTAAATGGGAGTGTATGAACAGGGAACAAATGGCTAATAAAATGCAATATGCAATGAAAATGGATGCATAAACTAAACAAAAACTATTGCTGTTTCTTAAATAGGTAATACAGTCCACAGCTAAAAATAAAAACACGCCAAAAAGATTTAAGACTTTTGAAACATGAAATAAACATAACAAAAATAAAGAAGCTACTTTACAAGATGCGGTAACTTGTGCTGGATTTTCATGGCTGATCCCCACCTACTGTAAATTAGCATCACTTTGATGCTTTGATGGAGCCACACCAATTTACACCAGCTGAAGATTTGGCTTGCAGTGTCTGTAAAAACTGAGACTGTCTGGGCAGAACCACCTTGCTGCTAAACTGTAAACTACTTGAAGAACTATACTTTAACATGGGCTGGATTCTGCTCCAAACTTAGCTTTAATAAATAGGTCCCCAGTCCTGCAACAGGAGCTATGGAAACAGACACATTTATGAGAAAATAGCTGCAGGTTCAGTGCCTTTGATGGAAATGAGACTGGATTTGCTGCACGCAACCTCCTGTTAACAGTTCTGCTTGGATTATTCTTTCAGAAGATCTGAATAACTTACTCCAGGCTATGTGCACTGAACTACATGCAAACCTCAAAAGGAAAAAAAAAAAAGAATACTTTGGTACCATTGTAAACCTATAAACAAGTTGAATGTCTCTCAACTGTGGGCAAAACTACTCATAAAATATACAATCCTTACAACTGAACCTGTAATGACAGAGTGCATTCGTCCTTTCCTCCCTTACCCCTTGTGAACTATGTCAAAATAACCCTGGATATTAGTGCTTTATACACACAATACTGTGTTTAGTCTTACTGAGAAATTCTCTCATGAACTAATGTAGTTAACTTCAAAGGCTCTTTGGCCCTTCAAGTTCCTCAGTAGCTTTGTTTTTCTGTTTACAAATGCAGGAGAAAGAACGATCAAAGTGGAGCATCACTGGGATGCAAATCTCAAATATTGGTGCAAATTTTCAGCCTTGTTTGCATGAATTTCATGTACGTATTCAAAGATACATGATAAAATGTGCCCTTGTCTAGCTCCCTTGCCCAAATTCAGTGTGTCACATATCCCCTCTTTTTCAGGGCTTACATATGGCATACATGATACTTTAAAAATAAGTAAGTCTTGTGATACTCTATGCACCAGAGTGAATTCCAGTCCTTAAGGAAGTATTGCGTCTTCCTGAGGAGTTAATATTAGGGTAGAGTTGCAGATTAATAAGAGTTAAAGATGGAAGAAATCTGTATGGCCATCTGGTCTAGCCCCTTGCCCCTGCAGGCTCACTTCTTTCAGAAATTTCTTTAATGACTTGTCCAAACACAATTTGACTGTCCTAAACTTGTCAGTCTCCAATACTCTGCCTTGGAAGACTATTTCACTGCCACTTCCCCTCTGTCTTTTCTGCCCCCTTCTAAATGTAGACCACTGGTTACCAGTGACAACCCTTTGATTTACCTTTGGTTTTACATCATTTAAATAATGTATTTGTACATAATAATCAATTTCTACTTCACTGCTTAGCCAGTGACATATTTCTAGCCCTTTAAATCTTCTCATCAGCCAGCTCATCCAGTCTTTCAATATAAATTGCTCCATCTGTACCTGATCTAGTTTGCCAGCATCTTTCTGGTACTGTGGTGCCTCCAGCTAAAGACAATATTCTACATGCCAGTGAGCAAATCCATAGAAAGACTATTGCTTCTCTGCTCTGCAATGTCTCTACAGTAGGCATTTAAAATATCACCAAAGCAATAAAATGCACACTGATTTCTCATCACTTTGGCCTATTGCAGTTGCATTGTTTTCTAGGTTTCTCCCTTCGGGCAACATACAGCATTACACAGAGAGATGATTAACTTTTCCTATGTTATCTTCAACCTTTCTCTTCAAAAATGATGTGATATACAAGGGACATAATAAGCATATATTGCAGCAGATGACAAGATTTATCAAATCAAAAGATAAATTTTAACCAGGCAAAACTGAGACCAATATTTGCCTTCTGGAATCACAGAATCCTAAGGGTTGGAAGGGACCTCAAAAGATCATCCAGTCCAACCCCCCTGCAAGAGCAGGGTAACTAAATTACATCACAAAGGAACTTGTCCAGGCGGGCCTTGAATATCTCCAATGTAGGAGACTCCACAACCCCCCTGGGCAACCTGTTCCAGTGCTCTGTCACTCTCACAGTAAAGAAGATTTCCTGATGTTCACATGGAACCTCCTATGCTCCAGTTTACATCCATGGCCCCTTGTCCTCTCAACATACATGAAAACAAGTAAGTTGTTATCAACACATTCTGAATTGTTACCAAATATCTGGAGAGCTCTCCATTATAGTCAAAGACTGAAAAGGATTCAACTCCTTGAAATAAATATCCTGAAAAATTATGTATTTAGCTCTCTAATCCAAACTAATCACCAGGAGAACCAGGTGGGAGGTCGAGGTTTCATATGCTGAGTGGATAAAGAATGATCTTTAGTGACTTTGGCAACAGTTGTTCAGGATGTTAATAATTGCACACATGATCTGGCTAGTTAGCATTGGTCCAGATCTCAGCACTTTTGACTTCTGAGGTGGTAACTGAATGGGAAGGAAAAGGAGAAAAGAAAAAAACCCCAACAATTTGTCCCAAAATTAGCTTTGCCAGAGTCCTCATATTTGTGATAAAAGTAATGCACCCCTTGTTTTTTACAGTAAAGCTGTCTTTAAATCCAACAAAGTAAATGTAGTTTTCTGGAGACAGGAAAAGGAAACCTCAAAATGTTAAACAGATTTGATTGGTATTATTTTTAAAAGTTGTTTCCCAAATGGAAAATCCTTTGTCTAACAGTACTGAAGACCAGAGGGAATGTGCTAGTAATTAGGAAAATTTATATCCTTTAGATGTACGCTTGGCTCAGTTTTACACACACCGTAAATTCAACAGACCATGATAACCTTGCGGCAGGATTACACAGACGGCACCAGGGCAAGGCAGTAAACCATGTTATTGCCTAAATCCAACAGGTAATAAGAAGGGTGCAGGAAAAGCAGCTGACGTTTGAAGTATGTTCCCATCCAAGTATTTCCTATCTACTTGGTTTTGTTTCTGAGTCAGAGAAACCTTTAAAAACCAGAGGGAGCAGAGGTCAGAGTGGAAGATCCTTACTGGTGTTGCAGTCCTTTCCATGAGAGACGAACACGTGTACACGCACACACAATTTCACACACAGGGAGGTGAACGGCAGACAGTGAGAAGCTGTTGCTACCCTTTCTCCTGCTCACGGCTGGGACCAGGAAGGCTTTTAAAGACGATATGGTGTTTGTGGCCTAAGTGCCCTTGCCTTGCTCCTTCCCAGGAGAAGGAACCAAACCTGCAACACCTGTGGGACACAGTTCTCACACACGCAGACTGCCCAGCACAGAAGGCCTGCTTTCCACATCAACAGGAAAATAGTGGTTGGGCCTCTGACTCCTTTGCTGGTCAGGAGAATTGGGAAGGGGCACAGGGAAAACTGAATAATCCTGGACTGACTGTACTTTTTCACAGCACAACTGGTACACAACAGGTTTATTGGACAGACACACGCACAATGGCTTTAGTGCTCTCTTGCATGAAATAAATCTTGCTCTGTGGTTGTGGTGTTAGGTCATAGCCAGCTCCTGCCTGTCGGTTTAGGAAGAGTCTGATGGACTGTACAATTTTATTCCCTCAAGAATAAGGCTGCAGCTGGTTTTCTGGCCAAAAGAGAAAGATGGAAACAGAACAAACCCAAAACAAGAAAAGGAGAGTGGCCGGCTGCTGCTGCTCCTCCTTTGCTGTTGTTTGAGTCTTCACAGTGCTCTTAGCTTCATGGCTGGCTGAGTGGATGGCTCTTTAATTAATTTTATTTTACACTGAAATTTCATAGGTTGTTCCACCAACTCCAGACACCTTCTTAACACTTGAGTGTCTAGCAGGGCTGACAGGTGTCCCCTGGGAACTTGATGTTGAGCCCAACCTGGATATTCCTTTTGGTTGTCCATTAATTTTATTGTGAGGTGTCTTCAACTGCATTTCATCCCTGCATCAAAAGACATATCAAAAATACAGTGTTAGTGACCAAAGTGTGACAGCAGAATGGCTTCATTCAGGATAAACAATTCTCCCTGGCACCCCGAGTCCCAGTGTTGCAAAATATTCAAGCATAGGAGCAACCTGGTTGAAGTCAATACATTTAATGAAAAGCCACTGAAATGAGAGAATTCACTTGGCCATTAGGTTAGTGGATCAGACCCCAGTAATGTAAATCTAATTACTTGATAAAATGCTCTGTTGAACCAAACCAAGTATCTGTGGGATGCAGAAGGGTTTAACTGTCACCACTGTTGACCTTAAACCAAATTATGTCTTACAACAATCATAAATAAAATACTCAGAAAAAAACACTTCCTAGTTAAGTATCCAGCTAAGCAAAATTGTTGCCCATCTCTGAAAGACGTAAGAGAGGTGAAGTGTTAAAACTACTTAATGACAGAAGGCACAAAGTGAATCAAGTCAGGAAGCACTTTAGGATGCCTGTAATTGAAGACCATATTCTGGATAGACTCTTTAAAATAACTTCCTTTTTTATGACCTACTGACAGGGAGCACAGACAACAGGCTTTCCGCAAAAGATCTTTCAAATCTAGGCCACTACACACTAAAACATAATGTGTCTCATCCCCAAGATGTAAATAGCACAAAGTAATTAGATAAAAGCCTACCAAAGAACTCATGTGTGTGCTGAAAGTGCAAGCACAACTGGGGGTTGTTGTATTCTCACATCTTACTCCTGCACAGTGGATGTCTGCTTGGGTTTGCCTCAGTCTGAAGTTTAAGACTGGCTCAAGCCAGTAGCGATCAGTGGCTGCAGAGCCTTCCAAAAGGGAACACTTACTGTCTGCCTGCAAATTGAGGTAGCCTGAGCTACTTCAGACCACCTCAACTCTTTCTGGAGGCCAGAGGGTTTGATGGATTAACTATATTGAAAAGCAAATTCTCTCTTTACTTGTGTCTGCAAAACAAAACAAATGACCCCAAACTTGTACACAGCTCTTGATAGGTTCAGAATCGTTCCAAAACTAATAGCACTTTTTATGTGGCAACCTGGTCTGACAGCTGTATCCTGGGGCTGGAGCAGCAGATCCATCAGCTCACACCAGCTTCTGCTACATGTTTAAACTGTGCTTGCACTGGAGAATGGAGTCATGGTTATTTGAGCCAGAAAAACACACATATATAAATATATAAACCAATATCATGTGGTTTCAGAAAACGCTGCTGTATCCCCAAACAACTGAGATATGCAGGGACCAAATTCTATATTTGCCTCACTGAGGTATTATAAAAGCCCTAATCAGTGCTGAAATTGTCCTGAAGAACACAGTCTGCCACCTGAAACAAGTCAAAAAGTAGCAGGGGAGTGTGTTAGGGGAAAAGGGAGAAAGGAAAGTCATTTGTAGTGATACTGACAAAGAAAACCTGCTAGGTTTACAAAGCACAGAGTGCTTGGGGCGGGGGGGTGTTACTTCACTAGCTAAAAAACTTCAAGTTTATTAAGCTATTTATTTATTAATCTAGGTACTTGACTTTAAGAACTTCAGTAAAAAACATGTCAGTCCCATTGCTTCTACATTTTAAACATGCACAAAGTAACAGCAGTAGGACTAGCAAGCTGACAACATGACCAAGACTGGTTATGACTTTCAGAGACTAAGTAAAGGCAAATAGCTTTTTATATGAGCATCTTTCCTACAGTAGCAGCTGAAATATCCAGGTCTCAAACAGAGGGTAGAGAGGCAAAATAAAGTCTGCAGTTCTTCTTTCACTGAAATAGACTTGTTTCTTTAATACATATATAGAGGAAAAAATAGTTGTCTACCTCCTGAAAGTTAGATATTCCACCAGCGGACAAATCATCTTAACAACTACAATTCACTTGAAAACTCTGAGGAAAAACTTACTGGCACTAAACTTCAGGAGACCAACAACAATGGATCTCCCACATTTCAGTAACCTTCCCCAAAATGTTGGATAATACTGGAGTGAGAAACCTGGGACCTTAACCAGAGGACAGCATAGTGCAGTCAGTGCCAGATGCAAAGAAAACCTAGATATTACTAATGAACTGTCCAGGCCCCCAGCTTGCTGAAATACTGCATCCTTGGGATGATGT
Organism: Agapornis roseicollis; assembly: GCA_002631895.1. NCBI lineage: Eukaryota > Metazoa > Chordata > Aves > Psittaciformes > Psittacidae > Agapornis > Agapornis roseicollis. The sequence continues at coordinate 15,085 of NDXB01003142.1, forward strand.
AGCTCTTTTCAGACTTTCCAAGCCCTACAGTCTCCAGAAGAAAGAAAAAAGCACATGCAGAAAGGTAAGTGCATACAGAAGTTGCAGCTGAGGATCTTGCTCAGATACCTCCTTGCAGGGGGTATACCCTTGCATGTGCAGGGTATGCTTGCACATGCTGTGATCCCAACTTTGCTTCTGTGTTCAAGCAATGGCTTGAACTGCAAACTAAACCAGCTCCACCCCTTTGTGCATAATGGAAGGGATAATCTGCCTCACATCTTGCAAATAATTATCCAGTTCAGCTAAGGCACTAAATCGCTATGACTTTTACATCTTAACTGACCACCTGCAGTTCAAGTAACAGCAAACGTGCAAATGTTTCCTCATCATGAGGTTGTTAGGAGGGTGTTACAGAATTAAAGTGCACCCATAAACCTCCCACCCTTGCTGGCCTGCAGCAAATGTAACCCATGTTGTGCTCCAGTGAAGGGCTCTCCACTTGCATGCAAACATTCTCATTGCTAAGCAGCATCTACAGCAGTACATACCTTTGTGCTCCCACTGATTGCACCTCTGTAATTTCCACAGTGTTTACAAACGAGACAGCCTTTGGACCTCCATAAGAGGGTGACCTAGGCATCCCTGTGGGGGATGATGGGACATGATGGCCTGGAGACTTGTAGGAGCCATTGCTCACCCTGCCCTGTAGTGCTTGATGGGACTGGACGTTATTATTGGCTAAATCAGCTTGCAGAGAAGTTGTGGAAGTCCTTGGTGCTCTTGTCATTGCACTTGAGAGTGAAGACACTGAGGACTGCAGTATAGGGTTCCTTGTGCTAAAACTGGTAGCAGACATCAGATTGTCTCTAGATCCATATCTCACTGCCATGCTGCGTGGGTCTTCAGAGAGTGTGCTGACTTGCTGGAGGCTGTAAGAGCTAGGGGTGTCATAGACACCTGAGTCTGCAAACACTGAATCAGGGTGCGAGTGGAGGAGCTTCTCCCTCTCTTCCATCTCTTTCCTCTCCTGAATGGATGCCATAATGGTTTTGGAAAGGTTATCATAGCGGACTGGGGAGGGGTCTCGCTGATGTGGAGCTGGACCCCCCAGCACTGGGCTGAAGCTCTGCGGTGGTTGGCGTTGGAGCTCACTTCCCCTTAGATGGCACATTTTGGCTGATAAATAGGGGGAGTGGTACCCAACAGAGCTGACAGCAGAATGGGCGATGCACTTCCTTCCCGAGGGTGACATGGGGTTTAGCAAACTGTCATATGAAAGACTTCCATTTCTGTTTGATAGGGAATTGGGAGAAAAGATGCTTTTGTAAGGGGTGGAAGCAGTCCCTTCAGACTTTATTGGATGAAGGGGCACTTTGTCTGTCCCTCTCCTGCCAGCAGATTTCAGGCTCAGGGATCGTGAATTGATGGCAAATGAATCTATCTGGAGTGGGGAAGACTGATAGGTCCTGTGGAGGGAACTCTTCTGGTAGCTGGGGATGTCCAAGCTGGGTTCGGACTGGTAATCAAGACTCCTGCCATCCTCTTCTATCAAAGCCCCTTGACTGTGTTCCTCCTGCATGGTGATCTAAACCAGAGGTAAATATGAGAAACAAAAGCCAATGATAAGTAAGTACAGGTTTGCTCTCCATAGTGAGTGGATTGGAAAAAAAGAGCTGGAGGTCTTCCCTCAGACTTTTAGCCCAGCTACGACACAGGTTCATTACAAGGAATCTCCTAGCTGCTGTTCAGTATATGGATGAGCACCTTAGAAGCAAGGAGGAATTATTCATAATAGTGCTAAATAATACTGACAGGAATAGATATGTCAATAAAGGACACTGAAAACACAGAATGAGAGACTTTCTAAGCTGAGACGCAAGTCTCAGTCAAGGTAAATCAGACTGTAATCTGATAACACTGCCCTTGGAAAAAGCACTTCAACTTTTCTACAAATAGCTCTTGAGTTGCAGGATGTCTGGCTTTGCATGCTGAGTCAGAAATACTTTAGGCTTCATTTCAACACACTAGGGACCAGCACAATCTCATCCATCTCATCTACTTTACTCAGAGCTATGAATATTCAGTAATTCTGAATTCCTGGTAATAGGTCTTCAAAATTAAGCACCTAAGCTTAATTAAAGCAGAGAGGCTCCTTCCCACCATTTAAACAACAAAATGGAGTAATTTTCTCTTTTTAATTGCCTGTGTAGGAGAGAGTAGCCACATCAGAGAAGAAAACATAGGCCATAATTTATTTATGTGCATTTAAACTAGATAGGACTTTACTTCATTTTACTCTACGAAAGACTGCTTACAGTTCTGCTCATCTGAAATGCCATTCTGTGCTAAAGCATGTAATTTTTGATGGTTTTTTTAAGGAAAAGTTTGACATAATGCACAATAAATTGGCTAAATCAGCCCCGCAAACAAAGAATTATTATCAGTCACATATTTAGTCAGAGATGCAGTCAATAAAATTTTTTCTTTATCTTATTTCGTTCAAAGGAAAAAATAAAAGAAAAACAACCTGTAAAAAATCTGGTTTATTCTGAATTTTTCTTTTTTTTCTTTTTTTCTTTTTTGAACTAGAAGATAGGGAAATATGCAAAACAGCTCCCTGCCTTCTAGAGTGTGGTGCTAAATTTGTCCTTCTCTGGGAAAAGGAGACCAAGTGACAGCCTGTAAGGAGGAGGAAAGAGCAATGATGTAGCTTGTAAGTATATCTGTGCTACTTACCCTCATGCCCTGATCCCTCTTTCCAAACAACTTTCACTGCTCAAAAGCAGAATTATATTCACAGGCTGAAGAACTGATACTGAAGAGACAACATGATATTCCTCACACCAGCTAGTCTCTTTCCCTCTATACCTTCTATTGAGATACGGCCTGGCAGACAAATGCGTGCCATCCTGTCTGCTTGCCAAGTGAACTCCTTTTTGTAATATTCCCACTTGACTAGTAGAAAGTTGTGACTACTACAAAATTGAATGGTCCACAAAGCTAATTGTATGCACACCAGTCAGCCTATAGTAACAACATCTTTTTAGGTTAGGATTGAAACAGGAACTCTCAGAGTGAAGATGCTGCACCCTGTTATCATTTCATAGCACTGCCCAGTCTCCTGGCCTAATGAGAACCTATCCTGCACCTATACTCTCTATCTGTGGCCCTGTACTGAATGAACAGACAAGTTTGCCTTCCATGGCTCTCCAACTTTAGGCATCATGATCAAAACCACTGTGATCTATACAGCTCAAAAGTGCTGGCTGATGCCTGTAAATAGAGTATTTTGAATTGGATGTCAAGCCATTTTTTATGTAATAAAGTGAGGATGCTAGGATATTAAACTTTTTGGATACAGTGAACACACTGTTATCACTTTCCCTTTCATAAGCCAATCTTTTCTTCATTAAGTGGACAAACCCAAAGAATAAGATCTACAATTACTACATTATGACTAAAACACAAACTTGGTGATAGCTGGAATTCCATCATCTCTCACCATCTTTCTTTTCAAAGCAAGAAAGACACTGAAAAAGTTTTCTTCACCATCTAAGGAACACTGTCTTATTTCAATATTGCTACAGTCAATTATATATCTCTGCCATGTTTTCCTTTCTCTTTTGTTACTCCCCTTCCTGTTATTGCAGGGGTGACATTGAAGCTCCTGGTGAAAAAAACTTTAAGACTACTGCATTGTGTGTGGTATGTGTGTTTTAAGGGTATCATCTCCATTGATGTGTGAAGACTTGGATACATATTACTAGCATACAGTTAGACCAGTGATTTTCAAACTGCTGTTCTCAGGCCCTAGGGGGCCAAGGAACATTTGTAATAAATCCATGAGAAATAAGCGAGAAAAATGAGTTTATCAGCAGTGGACTTAGTTTTGCACACTGCTTCCAAAGAAAACAGTTGTAAACTGTTTCAAAACTCCTAAGCAAAAATGAAAACAGTATTGCAGAGCAAGTCTCTCTAATTGTCTAGACTTCTGTTTTCTTGATAGGGGGAAATGATGCCAAGTATTAGGAAATTTTTTTTTTTCCATATAGCCTAAATGTTGTGAGAAGGTACTCAGGAAGGTCAAACATGAGTAATCTTCCATTAATTTTAACTAAAACATCTCTTGGGATGCTTTAGAAGTTGTTTCTGTTTTGCAAGCTGACATCTTAAGAAATCACTGAGCATGTTGCCTGTTACCTAAAAGCTCTCATCCTGAAAAGTGCTAAGCATGCCCAGCTCCCTCTGAAGTGAATGTGAGTTGGCACCTATGTCTGGGGAAGCCAATGGGAAATGACACTTCTCAGCATCTCAGGATCAGGCCAAGACACTGGTAAAGCAGCAGCGCATGCTTGTCAGCAGGACTGACATGTCAAGCTCAACAGAGGAAAGGTGCAAAAGCAGACATGTTTTCCCAGGGAGCACAGTGCAAATATACACTGTTGCACAACAAAGCCAAGTGTTGTTATTTACTTTCATGCTCTTACATTCACTAGGGCCCTGCAATGAATTTATCCTCAGCTCCATGCTGCCTGGTGTTAAATGGGAGCAGACTCTCCCAGGCTCACTCACCTGCTCAGCAGTAGCATGGTAGTGCACTTTGGGATTATTGGTGAAAGCTGGTCGGTACTTGTACATGGCAGGCGTAGGAGGGCTGATAAGTTTGGGTGAAAGGCTGCCTTCTGTAAAAGAGGAAAAGAGGACTTTCTGTTGGAATGTATGGACAGAAAGCTATCATCCCTAATTCCTTGCTCTCCATGGTCTGCTGCAAACAGATCTGTTCTGGAAAGAATAAAACTGGCAGTATTTTTGTGCAGAATTTCACTAAAATCAATGGGGTCCTTGTGGAAATAGCCGTACATTGCTGCCAGATCAACAACCTGGAGTGAAGAAACAAGGTATAATATATGAAATGGAGTGATGTATTTTGGTGAATAGTAATTTTGGCATAACTTGAAATAATCAGATTTGAAATATCAGCTAGTTTTGTCTGAGAAAAAAAATGAGTTTTTGTTAATACTAATAAAGCTTTAACTTCATATTTCCATAAAATAAATAATTCAACTTGCAATACCTAAGCATTTCATGCTAATATTTCTGATTCCTTAGGTCAAAATAAAAAATTTAATTTTAAAATTGATCAAAAATATAAAAAGGCAGTTAAAAGGGTTAAACAATCTGCAAAACTGATCTGAAATATCCAACCTAGGCTTGAATGAACCATTCAAGCTACTTTTCTCTCCCTTTACTGCTCTGAACTCCTATAAATAGAGAAAATCCTTTATTCAGATCCCATTACTGTTTTGAAAGAATACCAGAAGCCTTTTAAAGAGGCTAAGTATTTTCTTACTATTGAAAATAAAACACTGATCATGTAACTATACCTTCACCAGTCCCCAGCTGCCCTTTCAGCTCAGAGTACTTGCTTGGATCTCCTTTGGGTGGGAGAGGTGGTTGCACATCCATACTTTTATCCTCCAGATCTTCCAGGCTAATTTTGGACTGCAAACAACCAAAGAGTCAATCATTACTTACAACCTGGTTAAATAACAACACATGTCAGAGTGCTGGATGTACCTCAGAACAACAACTACCTATTCTACAATGACAAACATGATTTAGCATCCACTGCAGACGAAGACTGTCATCCGTAAAATTAGCACTGTCGTAACAAGCCAGTATAATTTTAAATGCACAATCCTAGTATACTTGGCATGGCAAATAACATTATCATCATGCTGGGTAATATGTGGTAGAAGGCAATGGTGTTTTCCAGTCTTTTTCAGCAACTTTCCAGGCAGAGTGTCACAAGTAACTGTCCACAAAATGTTTCAAGGTGTCTTCTTCTGAATCCACTGCTCTTTATGTGACTAACAATTACTTCTCTCTATTTCATAACAGGAGAAACTGAAAAAGAGAACTCAGCTTCTGTGACAATATTTTGTTCACCGGACCAGAAGACTTCCTATTGTCTGGAAGCTCAAAACCTTTGCAGTACAACAGCTGACCTGGTGGTACAAGGCTTCCCACTAAGTATTAGATTCGTTAAAATTAATTTGGACACAAAGAGGTGGCAACTCATGGGACAGAAAGTAGCTATTGCAAAGAACAGCCAGATCCAGAAGATGCCCAGAGGTATTCTATTACAGAGCTGCAAAAACAGCTGGATCAAGAGCTGCTGTCACTGAATCTGGGTTACTTGCACAGGAGGAAGTATACAACAAGGACTCAACCTCTATTATTTTCTAAAACAAACAAACAAACAAAAAGCATCATCTCAGAGATTTTCTATTACAAACTCATTCTCAGGCTTCATAATGCTCAACCCATGCTCTTCAAAAGCAGTGCTTGAAGGCTGCCTTACCTTGCTTCGGTTGAGGTTGGCTTGGATCCCGTTGTCACTGATCTTCACTGTGATCTGACGCTCAGATAAATCAGGTCTGAGGAAAGGAGGCTTCACACTCACAGCTTGCTTTTTCTTGGGTTCAACTATGTACCTGATTAATTTTTCAACAGTCAGCATTACAATAAACAATAACCTACGAACAAGGCATAGAGACAAAAAAATCTTCCTGCTTCCAGGGTATGATTTAAGTCAGAATCTAGGTAAGCACACTCCATTTCACTGGATGCAATAATTATAAAACAATAAAAAGCTTAGCAATCAAAAGGAGAGGATGCATTAAAAATCCCAAGCAATTTCTGCGACTGTGATGGACACGAGTGCAATTCACATGAAGACAGATAGGCCTACAACCAGTGGGAGTGATTTACTATATCTTATCTAGTTAACATGAAACAGCTTCCCTGTGGTGGAAAACAATGGATGCACAATAAGACCCAGCACATGGAGAGTTAACATGGAGAATATGATGGGCAGTCAGTTTTAGCTTACCACATGGTCACTTGTGTATGTAGCATGTTTAGTGTTTTCAAATAAAGGGATGTAAAAGAAACGGACAGGTCTATAGGGAGCAACATATTTAAATGGCAATGGCTGACTTTAGATATCTAGTTTCTTTCTAGTTGACAAGAATTCTGTAAGTGCAAATGGGCAGTGGCTGTACAACACATAAATATCAGTACACACAAAAGACTTCTCTGTTTTATCTAGTGAACAGGACATTCTAGTACTGATGGCTCAGTGATTTTCAATACACAGGACTATTTGAACTGGTCTTCACAAAACACAAATATTCTGCTTGCTGAAAATCTGAGAATAGCCATGATGATGATAATACTCACACCCCTCTTAACAGGAGTGTCTCCCAGCTTCTTATATCTACCTCTCTTAAAGTATCTTGACCTGATTTTCACGTTTCAGTAATTTTGAGAAGCAGCCATCCCAGTGTCTTCACTGTAACACACATAACAGTCTTTTAGGACTTATTTGTTGCACAGCAAAGGGAAGAGAAAAAATGGAGGCAGATAATAGCGCCAAGGTCTGGAATGGCTCAACACCCTGAAAAGGCTCAAATAAGTCTTCTTATAGTATGACTATTAACATGTCTGCATGCTGGACATGTCCTGCACCTAGGATATTTATACTCCGTCTGATTTACTGCATTAAAATCCTGGTTTTAAAATGTGAAATGATAAATCCATTTCACCAAAAATAGAAAGCCATAAATAAATCCCAAGTTCCATGATACAGACTTCATTGAAAATCTGGTTTATGATAATGAAAGTGCCAGTGAGATTGAAAACCACAGCAGCCTTAAATTATATTTAAGTCTTAAGAAGAAAGGCTGATTTTAGAGTCTTGCCTTTTCTCCAGCAGATTAGAGTACCTGGATGATGACTGTACAGTGCAAAAGTCATGTTGGGAATAAGGCAACACACGAAACTTACCTTGTTACTGAAATCCACTAGGTAAGATAGTGACATCAAGGTTATAGGCTTTTGATTATAGTTTGACATGCTTATTACAAATAAACATTTCTAGGATGAGGGTTACGAATAACATGAAGAAAACAACTGCTTGGACAGGTTTGAGCAATGCAACAGTGGAACAGCTATCACAGCTCTGCCTTCAAGAGTGTTTTGCTTTACTTCCCTTGTATTTCATCAATGGTCCTTTACTTGTGAGGCCAACCAAGCACATTTTCTTCCTCTGTCCCAACAACTACTGCATCTCCCTCACTCCCAGCTGAACCATTTCTCTTACCTGGGAGCCAAGGGGCTGCAGAGCACATGTTCCACATTTCCACAGCATCCTCGGGTAAAGGGATTTACTCCTCCACGGAATTTACCTGTCACCTGCAAACATATTCAGGACAGTGCTCAAACCTCTGGTTACATAAAAATCATCATCCAACCCTCAGAAAGCCAAGAACAAGTATGCCTTACTCTGACCCTACTGTCCTTCCCAAACAGATCCCAAACATTCTTTGAATGCTGCACTTCCTCTCTCCTGCTCTAACACATGATCTTCATCAGCTGCTTCTAGCTAGGAAACATACCAACTAAAGATCCCTTCCCAAAAAGGCAGCGTGCTGAATGTGACTGAGTTTCAAAGTGGCAAGGTTCACCTGTCCATGCTGCCCCTGTAATTAGATTTGTGCCTGCTGTCAGCCAAACTTCCTGCTTTGGTCCCTTCCATTGCCATCACTTCTACTCCTCTGCCTTGGCAAGTCTCCTCCAAACAAACAGGAATGTCAATTCAACATTCGTAATGCTGGATGAGAGCAATGTTTCCTTTCTGTCAGCATCCCATCGCTAGCAGCAAATAGTACAAACCCCTGTCTTATGCAGAAGGGTGCCAGGAACTCCCTGGTGATTAGGATGTTTGCTTGGAAATGAGCTAGTTTAATAAAAGCCAAGCCTCATTAGACTGGCAGGATCCATTCAAAGCTTCATAAGCTTTATAAAGGGTTTGTACTCTCTACAGGCAGATACTTGAAAGTAACCATATGGGGATAAATACCAATAAAGACAGACAGATTGATAGTAGTTGCCATTAAAAGCATTACTGTTGCTATTTGCAAGTAATGCATTTTAATCATCTCATAGTTCTGATCTAGCAACAAGTTTACAAAGTACCAGAAATACTTAAATTACTTGCACATAAAATAACAACGATTAAATAATTTTGCAATATATTATGCTGGTCTCTTTGATATAACATAAAACTCTTTAAAAGGGCAAGAGAGAAATGTTGGAAGTTATGAGGGTTGGAAGACTAACCTCATGACTAAGCCATGGGCCTGGGACATTTGGCACATGTGCATTTAATCCTGCGCTTAAGTTGATTTGTGCCAGATGCTGGCAAAGCTCTTCGTATCTCTGTGCCCATTTTCTCAAACACAACATGAAAATAAGATTTCTCTAACTCACAGATTACAGTACTAATTATATCAATTTGGTTTCTAGAGTAGCTTGAAATCCACTGATAGAAAGCAGTCTAAGAAGGAAGGATATTTATTTACTCTATTCAGAAACTAAAAATACCAGGATATGAGCAGATGTTGGGTTATGGGTTATTTCGATTCCATAAAAGAATTTCAGAGGCATTTGTAAAGCTCATAAACATCTCAAATCAGCCTCTGTGCACTCCTCAATCATAGTTTGGCTGCTATGAATGGTCAAACCCAATGGACTCCAGAATGAACAAATACCAAAAATTCACAATAAAATACCAAGAAGGTCTGTACCACTGCCTATAAAAGTTGCTGGGAAAAAAGGAAAAGCGTAGCTAAACATATTGTAACTGAAAAGCTGAGAGCAGATAATATTACAGATAGGCAGTACACACGACTGAACAGAAACTAAAACTAGATTACATTTATCTGCAGAATGGCATAGGAAATTGAATTAATCTTAAGTGATTTGGTAGCTCAGGAAATCAAACCAAGCTAGGATACATTTTCTAATAGTTATTTAAATCAAGTTAAACACAAAATTCTCAACCTTCTTAATGTTAATGTAGCCTCAAACACAGTAAGTTAAAATTTTACCTTTTTCTCAATTTAAATCTTTCCTTTCTCTTCAGTCTAAAACTTTCATGAACTGTTTTCATTACTGCACAAAGACAAGCTTAAAACAGACCATGATTTGTGCTGAGACCAAAATGCCCTGGATTTCATGCTGCTATTGTAGCATGAACTACTACTGTAGCATGTACTATCGTTAGCACTATCATACCTTATTCTTGGCAACAATCAGTTTTACAGTTAAGAGCAGCTGATTCCAAGGAGGACAGAAAAAGCATTAAAAGATCTACAGCTATGGTAAGCCTGCTTTGTTCAGAGGCCATGTTAGGCAACAATTCAGGATGACTTCAGCTTCTTTGCGTATGTAAACCTCCCACACTATTCTGGATAGAAGTCTGTATTGTCTCTTGTGGGATAGGAGACCATCGTATCCCAGCTCCTGAAGGCCTGGCCTCAGACAGATGTCTTCAGCTCTTACAGTCTGCAGAGAAGCAATATAAGCACATAAGCATGGAGCTATCAGCCTGTAGGACAGCCAGAAGCACACTGCTCAGCATGAGCTACAGAGCACCCACAGGTGCAAGGGCAGTAGAAATGCATTTGAAAAACAAAACCTGAAAAAGAAGTGCGATGTGAGAAACATAGTGAAAAAACCGAAGGTGTGTGAGGGGCACTTTGAGTGGAGCTGAGACAGGGCAAAACCCTGGAATGCACACAATTAATTAACATTGGGAAGAAAGCTGAAAATGCTGCATGCAGCTGACTGGCACTTTGTGTGACCCAGTGTCAAGCTTTCTAACTGAGCTACCCCTTATGAACTGCAGGGCCAGTAATCCCACGACTAGATTGCTATCGCCCATATTGTGCTATTGATATGCACAGGCATAATGGTCTGGATCCCTCACACAGGGGCTGTGGATTATATACATTTCAGTAACTGCAGCAGAACTGAAGTTTTACAGGCTTTTTGGCACAAGATGTCATGTTGGCACTTGGTTTGGAGAAGCAAAACAAGTTAAAGCCAATAGCCTCTCTGTGTGTGTGTGCACATATGCATGAGAACAAAAAACAGACAAAAGAGTGAGACAAAGAACTAGTTCAGACCTTAATATCTGCAGTGTGGGTTAGCTGGGAGAGTTCAAAATATCAGGAGACAGGGCAAAAGCATGATTTAATCTTTTCCTTTCTTTCTTTGAAACTTAGGGTTTCTTCAGTCTGACTCATAAAGTTTGAACTTCTGTGGTTGATGATACTCCACATAAAATCTGTTTCAAGGCCATAAGCAGATTTTAAATGGTAAATAAGCCTGCAATGATCCTCTATGGTTAGAAGGGGGAAATCTTTGCTTGTAGTGCATTTAAGAAAAAAATCTGAGAAAACCAGGCAATCTTCCTTGTTCTTCAAGAAAGCTCCAGTGAAAGAGTTGCTGCTGAGATTTGGATCATTTTTTGCTTTACCTAAGCTGACTTGCTGACTTTCCTTCCCAACTCAACATCTTAGCCACCAACACAGAGAAAGATTGCTTCTTACCTGTTCATTCGTTGTGCGCCCTCGGGCCACTAGAACAATATGGAAGCCAGTGAGACCAATGACTGGAATAAAGAATAACCCAGCCACACACATGACAGCCATTCTGTATGCAGGAGTTAAAGAAACTGGGGTAAGTGAAGGGAAAAAGAGGCTATGAAGGAGAGGAAGAGGAAAAGGAGCAAAAATATACTTGGAAATAGGGAGGGTGTCCCCCACCTTTAATTATTTAACTGAATTTAACTGCTCCTAGCCTGAGTCCTTGTAGTTGACATGGCTAAAAATAATGTGAACGCATTGATTTTGATTCTAACCATCTTGTAAAGACCATTCTGCTCTAATGTATCAACGGATGTAGCACCCCTAAGAGCCAGCGGCTCATGTATTATACTACCATGTAAGGGGGCTTCTTCCAGGAAAAACTCTCTTTTAAAATACAGTAACTTTGTAAATGGTACCCAGCAGTTTAGAGTCACACCCAATTGGAATTCAGGGAAGCAGCACATTCTTGTCATGGCAAAGATTAAGATCAATGATCAAAACAAAAGGTCAGTGTTTTGGGAATAATTGATGGCTATACAGGTAAAATGAGTACAGAGGAAAACCTGCACTAAGCATTTACAGGGTAAGAGTAATGGAGGATGAGGAGAGGAGTAGATCTCCACCAGTTCCAGCAAGACAAATCTTCAGATTCATTCTTTCACATTTCCCTCAAGGCCACCTTGGGTCTTGAAAGACCAAAAAGAAGGATACGTAATGGTAGTATGAGCTGCTCCCAGCTTTTCCATATGGTTTAGTACGAAGATGAGCCCAAAGGTGAATACTCCAACCATGTGCGTACTTAAGGACAGCAAGAAGAGAAAAAAATAGCGATAGTTCCTCCGTCCTATGCAATTGTTGACCCATGGGCAGTGATGGTCAAAATCCTTGTAAAGAAAGGGAGAGATAGGGAACAATATCCAAACAGTGAAAGGAAATATATTGTCTTGGAAATAAATCTGAGCCATTGTCAGTAAAATTACATTAGCCTGTTCTGCAGCTTTACAACATGCTAGAATCTCTTTATAAGGCTTACGACCAAGTGGTTTCTGTCTCTATGGATGGAAAGGTACTTGAGTGTTCAAAAAGAGTTACAAAAAATGAAAGGTTATTTATCTGCTAGCAGCAGATGCACTAATATTTTTATCATCACTAGCATGAGTCATCAATAACAATGACGTTGTTATAACCTAGAATGTTCTGAAGATGCAATACTGCTGCAGGATTTTCTGCCCCACATTTTGTATTTATACTTATCTGAATGAAACCACTTTAAACAATGCACATGATGAAAAGTACTTTTTTGCCAAGCTGGTCCCCAAAGAAAAGCAACAGCTGGATAAGACACAGGCAAAGTTCTGCACAAGATCTTTAACAGTTACAAACCCAAGCCTGACTATTTGTCTCAGTTAAAAGTTCAAAGTCTCTCATAAAGTCAGATCCCTTCTACCAGGAGATTTAATAATGAGGGCAAGCCACAGACACATTCCAAGTGCATTTATACAGTTTCATAAGCACATAAATCCACTGTCTTCAATGGGATTATTCTTGACATTTGAAGACAGGATCAGGTGCAAGAAATAACCCCTTCTTATTTCTGTATTCTTCAGAACCAATAGCTCACACTCATTACAACAACAAATGAATTATTTATTCTTTGTTTTGTGGTAATGTTATTTTTAAACATTCCTCAATGATGACAAAGGGGTTTTTGTATTTTTAAGTTTTGCACAATGTATTTACCAAAATTTACAAAATACAAGAATATAGATAGGAACTTTTCAAATCACATTAGAAAATGACAGGTCTTTTAATAAAGATCATTTCAGGCTATATCTGGAATGCTGACATAGCATATGTCTATTATGGAGATCTGATTGTATGCAGCTCAAAATATCTATGGATTGAAACTGTGTAAGTAACCACTGCAAACACTTCAGTAAAGAAAACAAAGAAAATCTCACTACTTTGGTTACAGATTCATTTTTGGGTCCCTCTGGTCACAGGAAGCTCTAGGTTTTAAATGATTTTATTTCTGCAAGTGTTGTCAGCTTTTGTTGTTTGTTCATTTTTATCAAATTAACTCAAAAGTTTTCTACTTGAGAAAAGAATTTTTATTGCACATTCTAGATTGAAAGTGGAAAGATGTGAATTACAACCTTGAAAGAGTTCCACATGGAACAGCCAGTAGTCACTCCTGTCACTGTCTGCAAGCTCTTCTAGAATAGAGTGGGAAATAAGCATCACAAGAATCAATAAAACATGATGTTTAAGACCATGATTTATTGATTCAGAAGTCATTAATGCTTTTTGCCTATATTCCTCCACAGCAGTCATAATTTAATTATACAAGCAGAGATTCTTACTTGCCCACCAGAATAGTAAGGAACATGCAACTGATCTGACCATCAATAAAACTTCTGGAGAGCTAGACAGAGTCACCTTGCATTCTGCTACTTTATTTTGGTTCCTTTTGGATTTTCTCCCATTGTCACTTCCGCTGCAGAACAGAAATGCCTCCATGGAGGCCTTATGGCAGCATGAAATGGCAAGTGTTCATGCCAGTGAGTTCTGAGCAATCTTCTGAGAAAATTTCATTTGTTTCAAAATGAATTTTCATGCTGAGCCACTGGGGAGGGCAGAAGAAGGAAATTCCATGGGATAACTGAGAATTTACCATCATCTGAACAATGCTCAAGAGCTTGGATTAGTGAAAACATTTATGTTTTAAAACAAGAAATATGTGACTCAAGTTTTCCACAAAAAATCCAGCTCTATTCAACAATTTACAGCAATCTGAAGAAACTAATGCAACTTACAAATAGCTGCTGCTATTCCTCTCTACCCAGGGACCTTGGCAGCTCCTTACTCTCCAACTTCTCAAATCCTGCATCCTTCTAAGGCCTTCCACAACAGGACAGCCTTGTCCTATTTATTGATGATTATTAGGCACAGCACTGCTCCCAGATAATTACAACTTAGATATATATTGCCCTGAAAGAGAACATGACTGACACAAGATAAATCCAGGCAGCCTTCCTCTCACAAGTAACTGAGCTGCTTTCTTTGGGACTATTCCCTTGCTTACAGCAAAGAGGATTAGGACAAAGATGATATACACAGTATTCTAGCTGATGTTGGTACTTTTTTTCCTTTTCTGATTAGTAATTCCTTTCATCTTAACAGTACAGCTGAATATATTTTACACATATTAAAGATTTCATCTTTCTTTAGGAAAAAAAAAAAATAGACCTTGCAGCAGAAATGATCCCTAAGAAGTGGAATTTTTAGCTCAGCAATAAAAAATCCCCTCTGGCAATATGCTGCTGTGGATACAGCGCTCTGTACTTACAAACCTGGGAGATGTTTATAGCCCAAAAGTACATCTTACTGTTTGGGGTTATTTTTTAAAATCCTGTGCCTCACCAAGACTCTAAAGCTATTAAGAAACATGAAACCCCATAATTCAGAGGAACCAACATTAGAGCCATGAAGGAGCTCATGCTCTGAGCTTGGGTGTTGAAACAAACATGGGGTCCTTCTATTGACTGGAGAACCACGTGCTAAATCCTGAGCTTGGTTTTCCTAAAGCTCACACACCATTCTAGTGTCTCTGTTTGTCCACTAATGTAGGCACCAGTTTGTTCTGAATTGAATGTTGAGTGCTACGCTCATACATGAGAAGTTACAATGGTTCACCCTAAATTTCCTGCTCTCCTGAACTCTGCCTCTACATCAACTCCTTCATTTACCCCTTCTTTACATTCATGATCCCTTAGCTGCTGCAATGAAAATACAGCCAGCATTATAAATGTTTATTCTAATTATTACTAGCAACAAAGCCGACATCAAACATTATTGTGTATTTAACATACATCATAGCTGAGGGCTATGTTTCACATGGTACTGATTAGTAGGAGTCCATCAACAAGGTTATAGCTGAGAACTTTCAAGAACTGAAATACTGGGGGAAGCACCTAACTGCATGTTTTCAGTAGGATATGCAACCCCATCACTGAGGCAAAGCCAAGAGATCACATAATCAACAGAACTGTTACCTCAACACAGTTGTCACAGACACTGCAGTGGGAGCAGCGTGGAGGGCGGTAGAAGTGGCAGGTAGCACACCATTTCATCCGTACTTGGATTCCTTTAATCTCCACGTTCTTGTAGAGTGGAGCTCTGAAGTCATCATCTTTATCTTCATCTTCATCTGCTGCTCAATGCAAAACTATAAGTTAGTGGAAATAACAGGGTAACGATAAAAGAGCTAATTCAGTCAGTGCCTTGGATACAGGGGCACTGCATGTGCTCTTGGGCTTGTCAGACAAATAACAGAGCAGTGGAAGTGATGGACTGTCAGAACTGGTTGTTCAGGCCACAGAACACTCCAGTGATCAAGGCTCATTTTAGCACCTCCCATAAGAGTGCTGTGCAGCCTTACTTATAAGACCCTGGACAAAGAGAGGTGCCTGAGTCTTATCTTACGAATAAGACGAGCTGCAGACTAGAGTCAAAGGGGAGATGGAAATCACCCAAGCTTTTGTGAGAACTTCTACCGCATGCATCTGGGATTAATTCAATGCTAGCCTACCAGCAGATAAAGTGAAAGGAATTACATCAGCAAGTATTAGAAGATTGTTCTAGCTCAAACCTCAGAAAGCAACCCAGATGACCCTAAGTGACAATGAAAAGAGTGTCAGTGCACAGTCATCCCAAAGACCTGTTGCCCCAGGAAGTCTGAGTCCACAGTGAGATTTACCATTCTGGAGCTCTCTGTGTGCCCATGGAAAGTCCTTGCATCAATGATTATTCATTTATAGTGCATCCTGTGCTCACCTCTTCGTAGCATACTCAGAACACTCTTGCTTTAGTAGCAGTACATAACTGGGAAGACCTCACCTCTCTCACAGGCAGAATGGTTTACTGATCTGAGCACAGGACTGGGATTCAGTATATCCTGTATTCTGATTTTCCCACTCTGTGGCCTTGAGCTAGTCATTTAGCTTTTCTTTGCCATTAGGAAGATGTGGATGACAATATTGTAGTTATCTTACTAGGGACAACACAGAGAGCAGATGGTTTATCATCTCAGCTAAGCTCTGCCCTGCTTAAGAAAAGAGGCCATTTAAAAATAAATGCACAAAATAAAAGCCACAGTATAATAGGAAATACATATTGGGAAGAAAAGGAAAAATATGAGAATGACATTCATGAAAGTTCATCTTTTATTTTAGATTCCTGTGATCTTTATTTGTTTCCTTTTGACACAGGAAACCTAAGAAGTTTGCAGCTATTTAACACCTGGTTAAACATTATAGTGCAGCTGGCATCGGCTGACTGAATCCAAATTAGGTGGAATTTGATAATATTGCCCCAGTGGGCCATCAATCACTGTCATTTAGTTCTGTATTAAATCTTCTCTAAATGTGCTACCATGATACAATCTCCACTGACTTCAGAGGGAGTTTCTCCCTTCATTTAGATGAGCTCGGGATCTGGCTCAGCTACCTTATTTACCTTTCAGGAATATTCTCTGGATTAATGTTTGTGTATGGAAGTAGACTGCTGTACTGGCATCGTTCTCTGTAATTTCCCTTCATGACTAGTCAGTGGGACTCCTAGTGAGAGCTAGACTCTAAATCCCTTGGGTACTTCCATAAATACAATCTTTATATTCTTCAATACTATTATAAACTAGCCCATGCTGTATAATTCATGTGGGCATATGAAAACAAGACACTAGAACAATTAAACCATTTAAGCTCTTGTAAAAAACCCTGACTATGCAGACAAAAAGTCTGTACATTGTACATATCTACATGCAATTAAACACATTAGTCTTGCAGAACTGACACATACTTGAAGAGTTTGTATAATATAGATTCATATCAAAAATACTGGAAGTCAGTTTGTAGTTGGTATCTGTAATTAGTCAGCAACAAACATTGCCAGTCTCAACCCAGGCTGTAAATCAGATTTGTCAGTGTAGCCCCAATATCAGTGACTTAATAATTTCCTTTCCTTCTCATTCATTTTGGTGTGTTACTGGCAATTCACTTACACAGAGCCAAACCTGATTCATACTAGAAACATTCAGAGAGCCAACAAGTTAAAATGAGAGTCGAAAAAGAGCAATGGGTATGGGAGTTTGATTCAGGCCCTCTTCAACACCATATGAGTGAGTTGGGTTTATCTCCCCCATAGCCCAAGTTCTATCTGCCAGAGAACCTTTAAGTTCATATGACAGAGCTAGAAATGTGTTTATTTCCAGCTTTCAGTGATATGTGCAGAAGAATACATTGGCAGAGGAACGTATCTTACTACACACTTTTTCATACTCCGATGCACTGACACAGGGCAGCCAACTCTAGTGTTTTTATAACATATCATACGATTTTTGGTGGCTTCCTTAAACAAATCACGTGATTTCTTTAGAATCTCAGCTTCTATATAGCTTATTTGTTGTTTTGGTTTTGAAGTAAATTTATACCTATCAGAAATGTGCTAAGAAGCTGGAAAATCAAGACTCAACCTAATTTCAGCAACAGAGAGCAAATAGCTTTATTGTATATTCATTTTATATCACTCCTACAACTGTTGAACTCTTCACACTGGCAGCTCTGCGGGTGGCGTGGGGTGGTGATAGCTTTTTTCACATGCACACTTGTGATCTGAAATAACATCTGCTCCTCTTGCCTCCCAGCACTGGTAATTTCTTATCTCTTCCATCTTTTCCTTATCAGTTTGCTTCCTTCACACATCTAAGCTCCTATTCCATCACCTGCTTTCAGGATGACTTCCATCCCTTTTCCAACCCTTGTTACCAGTCTCTTCCAGACCAAGCACATGTATGTTATAGACATATAAGACCAAGACCTTATAAATTAAGAGAAAGAGACAGATGAAAGGTGAGCTGTAAGAACTCCTCTTCCAGCTTTGCTCCTGACTCCCTTGTGTTAAGGGAGACGGGAAGGAAGGCAAGGTGATAAGAAACTGAAACTTTCTATCTGATCTCCCTGTGTGTTTCTCCTTTAAATGCAAAGTCCAAAATAAAGAACTTGTTTGAGAAAGAGCAGTGCAAAGAAAAGTATGAATTTACAATACACTCAGTACTGATCTTCATAGGGCATGCTGAGCACCCAGCTGCAGGCTCCAGCCTGAGGGAACTATACTGCACAAAGATATTGGATTTACAGACTGAGATTTTCAAAACTGAGCAACTTTATTCCAGCTCTCCTCCTATCAAAGGGAATGAGCAGGGTTGCTTTCAGTAACTTCACACCCAAAGCATGTTTAACCACTGCTCTCCCTGCTGAGGTGGAGGAACTAAAAAGCCCGGGATTATAAATCCTAAATGCTTAAGCTCTTTTGAAAATCTCAGTAGCATCTATTTGTACCTCTAAGGACCTCAACATGGCATCACTTAATCTTGTACAAATGACCAAATCTTGCCTTTGCCTTTACACACAATTATTTCCTTAACTGGAGTGCTGCAACACTTAATTAGGGATTCAAAACCTTCAGCTGAAAGGAACAGCAGACAGTTACTCATCATTAAACCCTGCTACCAGGAGAAACCTGGCACTTGCTATTCAGGGAAGTCAGCAGGACAGGTGCCTTGCTCTTGTCAGGTAGCAATTCAAAATAGATACTGAATTCAGTGAATAGAAGTGAGAAAGCACAGCTTGCACAGAGCATAGATCAATTGGTTTAGCAAGAATGCCTAGAGCAATCTCTGCTGCAAACTCCATGTGAATAATTATTGGAAGACAGATAAAATGAGGTGATAATTCTCTCATTAGGATGTGTTAAAAGAGATAGCTGCACTGTGGTTCCCATTACAAAAGCTGAGAGATCTTTATCCTAATATAATCAGCTGTGAATCAGTACTAATTTAAGCAGGCATATCTTTCTAAACACATACATTTTTAGATACTCTC
Source organism: Agapornis roseicollis (assembly GCA_002631895.1). NCBI lineage: Eukaryota > Metazoa > Chordata > Aves > Psittaciformes > Psittacidae > Agapornis > Agapornis roseicollis. The sequence continues at coordinate 34,508 of NDXB01003142.1, forward strand.
AGGCAAGCCTTATTCATTATCTTTTTTCAGTGTTCAGTGCTTTTGCATTTGTTTTAAGGCTTTCTGGAGGGTCTCCTTAGAGGAAGCTGTTCAACCTCTCCCCTCCACCATGCTGCCTATTGTGAAGACAGTGACTTAAATCCAATGTGCCAGCATGACACAAGGGATAGCAATCACAACCACATCAGTCAGGAGAGGTACTCAACGAGAACCATTCTATGCAGCCCTATGTCCTCAACTGCCAGCCTGAGCAAGTGCAAGGACAACTGGCACCTAGCTCAGAATAGAGATGGGGGGTATCCAGCATCTCACTACTATCCCTCCTTTACTGCCAGCTGAGCATAATAAATAAAGTCTACCAGGAAGAATACCAGGGGAAAAGAAAGATTAGTCAGCAAACAGAGTACACCTACTTTGGCTTGGGTTTTCAAATTCCCTCCCAACAGCCCCATTCTGTTACCTCGAGGGAAAACTCCAGGGTCCATGAAAGTTGCCATGCTGAAGTTTGCCAGTACAAACAAGAACACGAGCCCATTGTACACTGGTATGGCTGGGGAGATGGCTTTTGTCAACCAGGGGCACCTGTGGAGAAGAAAAATTGCAGGTAAACGCTCCTTGGCTCTAACACCTAGTTTCATCCCACTCACTAACATCACATAGAGAAGTAGTCTCATCCCCTCCCCACCAGCCATGCAGCAAGGCTGAATATGCAGTTAAACCACAGAAATTTCCATAGAGCCAGTTTCAGTGATCTAAAGTACACTGCAGACAACCTCTGTGAAGCTGCTTTGTTCCATAGCACAGAAATCACCAATTGTCTACTTGGCTCATAGAGCTTTGCAACCCTATTGACTTATTTGCAACCTGGCATTTTGCTTATCTATCTGTGTAAAAGCTCCATCCCATTGTTGCATTTCTGTTTACTGTCTACATAGCCTTACTGCAGTTGCTGCTACTTTTAGTTTTCACTGGTGTAAAGCAGAATAGGGTTTTTAAACTACTGGTCTCCACCAACAGGTACAGAGAGAAGCACACTCACTGCTATACTTCCCTGAGTGGTTTTTAACTCCAAGTAACGCTCAGAACCAACATTACAAAACCTCTCCTTGGGGGAAAGTTTAGTCACACCAAGCGCAGACTCTGCAGGTGTCAGAAGAATGTAAGAATACAATACTGAAAAGAAAGTGGATAGTGTCTGCCACGTGAACACTTTGAGAAAAACTGGAAAGGCTGGTTGCCCACCCAGTGAACATACTGAGAGAACAATAAAGGGTAAAGGAGAAAAAGTAAGAAACTCTGGAAAGAGGATGGAGAAATGCCTATTAGCTATAGAGAAATCGTTCTAACTGCAAAGAAGAACGCTTCCTTCCAGCAGAGGAGGGCATGCCCAAGGCAGAAAATAGCCTGCTTTACAGGCAACTTCACCCAATAAAAAGCAGCATTTATTCGCTCAGCCAGCTACAGCCTCTCTAAAGATTATCTCTAAACACTAGACCAAACCTACTTCTCTCTTCTGCACAAGGGGGTTTAAGTCTTGTAGGGTTGTTGAGAGGAAAAATCTGATAAATCTCATGGATCTTACAAATATAAATAAGGAAACACATGGGACAAAGACTCTCTCTGAATAGAGTAAGACCCCTGACTGAGCAGCTCAGACTTTCACCTGCATTGCCAGCCAGGGCCTCCTCCAAGCTGCTAAGCAGAAAGCGATTCAGCAGCAATACCCTGCTGCCATTAGCATAAATCGTACATTAGTTTACAGATTCTGGATTGTATTTTGCCTGAATTACATCTACAGTTGATTCCAGTTGTCTGCCAGGCTGAAGCCTGGAGGGAGAAAGAAAAAACAACAACAAACAAGCAGCCTTCTCCCAAATCTAATTTATGCTGGTTTTGCTCACAATATGCTGTTTTGAACAGCTGAGAATGGTGTTACTGACCTTGAAGAGACACTGTTAAAAATGCTCTTGTGGCCAGCATTAGAAGGGCACTGCATTTTCTCCTCCCATTTCTTTGTGAGCAGGCAGGAAGAGACTGTTTTCTGCTCCCCTTCTCTTCACAGCCTGGCTTTTAACATGGCACTGCTGCAAACTGCTTTTAAAAGGACCTTTCCTTGCATGTGCTTCAATCAGTCTGGCCTGGAGCGAGTAAAAGATGTACAAATGCTACCCAGGGTGACTGAACTGTAAAGCCAAGAGCAACATATGTCTATGGCTGTTGCCAAGCCTCCAGGCTGACTAGAGGAGAAGGAAAAATTAAATCTTCTCACTTAAGTAAGGATGCTTTGCTATAGCCCACAGAGGGGGAGCAGAAGCATGGGGTTTCTCCTGGGACTGATCTTAGCATGGAAAGTCCCAGGAAATTAACACCTATGAGGAGAGTAAGAAATGGGTGGGAGTACAGTGGAGGGGAGATTAATTTCTCTGTGTTTCTCTTGCATTTGGGATCTCATCCATGGTGATCATGGTGCTGGAGTAAGGGCACAGGTCTTGTAGAAGAGAATGCTGATAGAGATGAGCTAGCTCAGACAGACCCAGCTTGATTCCATGAAGTATCCTAAGACCCTCAGTCTCACAGGAGGTGGAATTTCAATGGGCAGCAAGGTCATGCTGACTTACTGCCATGCTCAGCTTTCCTCAAAGCAGCTGCTGATGACTGAAAACCAACACAAGGGAGAAGTTTCTCACTTGCCATGAAATGTGCTACAATGACCTTGCCAAGCAAGCTGCAAGGCCTGTCACTAACAACAGTTTCTGCCAGCTCCTTTGGAGGAAAGCAAAGTAAGTCCTGAAATAAGCAGTTACAGAATGAATTCAACCCAGGGAAGGGTTCTTCCCTCTAAATTACAGTACATGGGCATGACTGGCTTAATTTCTTCCCATGAAGAAATTGCCTACACGGAGAAAGATTATAAAGTTACCCATTGCTTGTCAAGAAGTGGGGAGAGATTTCCTTGGCCGTAAAGTAAGTTGACAAATCAAGGGACAGGAAACCCTTTCTTTACAGATAACTAGTTACTCAGGACAAGATTCTGATGAGAGAGGCTGTCTCAGATGATTAATGTAAGCATTTGTTAACATTCTCATTTGTGATTTACTTTGTCATGTTCCCAGCAAATACATCAAAATACTTTGATAAACTTTAGCCATAAGCTAAACTGAACAGCTCATTTAACAGGTAAATAGTGGATCTGAAAATACTGCACGGAAGTTGAAATAAAGGATAGAGTGAGTCATTGTACATATTAGTCAAAAGGACTGTTCACAGTCCTTCCATTTTTAATTCTCAGAATCTTTATGCAGCATCACAGATTACATAAAATTAGATGGGACAAAAGGGGCCTCATTTGTAAACCAGGCTGACCGATAAAACCAGATGTGGAGATCAAGTCCTGGCTTGCAAGTGTAAAAAGGTCTGAAAAAGAACATAAAATTTCTACTAGGATTCTCAAAAGATGATGCATCCTCCCTGTCCCCCCGATGCACACACCATTTTAGGCAAATTAACAGAAATTCTAATCCAAGTCTGGCAGGTTGCTTTATCACTAATCCATTGTGCAAAAGCCTGGCTTCTGCCCCACTGCACTCTGCCTGGAGAAGGAAGCTGCAGAAATGCCTGAGGAAGACATGTAGTGAGTTTCTTTTCACTTGGTGCACATCCTGTCTCCAAGTAATCTGCTTCCAGCAGCTAAATGCCAACCTATGGGACAATTCTAGCTGAACTTTCTAACAGAAGTTGTTAAGAATCTAGATAAAAAAAAAACAACCATGGATTCAAAGCTTTCTTGGGTTGGTGAACCCAAAACTTCAAAAGGCTACAGTCTGGTGTCTTTAGCTCATCTCACAGTGGAATTATATAGCACAAAGGGTACCACAAATTCTATAGGGTCATACAAATTAAGTAGAGCTAATAGCAATGTATAGTCCCCTAATGGAGCACCACCACCAGATTTTTCTGACAGAAAAACTAAACCCCAAGATTTCTGATGTGCACTAACAGCAAAACCACAATGTCCTAACCCAGAGCTTTTCATTACAGCTTAATTATTGCCAAAGAAAGTTGCACCCTTTCTGTTTGCGGGAGCATCTGCAGAATCACAGACACTGCGGAGGTTGAATGCAATATCCTTGGACTGCCACAAAGTTAAGTGATGGAACACAGCACCAGCTGTGCCATGACTTGCTTTTTTGCATAAGCAGCTACACATGCCTCACCTGCGTATCTACAGCTCCAAAGACTCTGTTCCCCATGGCCACTATTTCTCAATACACAATCAAGTTTAAGGTAGATGTGAAAATAAATATACAATGGGTGCTTCATTCCAAGTTAGTGTGGATCCTTCCTTTGAACCAGGAGCCATGCTACATCAGGAGTTGCTCAGAAAAAGAACTGCTCATCAATGGTTCTGTTTACTGTAGAAACTGAGAGCCAGCACATGCCACAGTGGCACAGTAGGGATAATTATGGATTTCAAGTTCTTCTGAACGAAGCAGACAATTACACAGGCAGCATTTTCCTCCTAATTATACTTCTATAGCACAGAGTGATTCTGCTCATAACTCAGAGGAGAGTAATTCAGGGTGACAGATTTAATCTCATTTATTCTATTTGCTTTTGAAACTCTATCCTAATAAAATGTAAAGTTAAAAAGATTAACAAATAGGATCACACAACTTGCTAGGTGTCAGATAGCCTTATGCATGATCAGCTGTGTTCCTCTGCTAAATTAAACAACAAATAATTCTTTCTGCTTTTTTGGTTGGTGCTTTGTAGCAAGACATGTTAGTGTCTTATTGTTCATATAAAATTAAGTAACTGAATAGGACATTTTTCTTGAATCCTGCTCTAAATTAAGATCTGGTGTTTTTCATTAAAACCTTACACATGCTTAGAGAGGCAGCAGGCCATTGAGAATGGAGCCTGGAATTTCAAGGTTTTAGTCTTGGCTCTGACATCGGATTGCAGAGTGGCAGTGTATCTGCTTCACCCTTCCACGCCAGTCAGGCCTTTTGCAAATGAGACGTGAACTGGTGACAGACCATCTTTCCCACTGCAGGACTGGGAAGGGATCACCTTTGATTTTGCAAATCTCAAAGCATCTCTGTTAGGGCCAGGCTGGTGGCTCTTGTGTTTGCTTTCCTGGAGCCAAGCTCCAGGCACCCCCTACTCACTCCGGAACTGGGCAGGTGTGAGGCACACTCCTCCTGCTGATGGGCTGCAGTGTGAGGATGCGTCTGTGATTTACCCAGTAAACAAGGCTTCTGGTTCACTTTACACTCTGCCTGGAGCACACTAAGTATGTGCATACAGGGTGCCTCAGGATCCCTCAGGTCCAGAGACAAGAAGCAGAGCATGGAGCAGGAGGCTACAACCCTTCTCTTCCTAACAGAAAGACAGTGAAATTGGCTTGTGTAATACACAGAGATGTGGAAACCTCAAGAGTACAGACAGGCACACAAACTTCAGAGAGTTACCCACACCCAATAAGAATACCCCAAGGATTGCCGACTTGGCTGCTCAGCTGCACCTAATACATGATCTGAGATTACCACATCTTTCCCTCAGTCTCATATAGATGGCAGATACGCAACACAACAATTTATTTCCTCACAAATCACAAGGCATGGGTTTATAACACAGAAGAGAAAGCTCTTAACTAGAATGAACCTCTTCCACTGTTAGAGTGGTATAACAGTAATATGAAGTAGCTGATTCAATGCATACATGTAGAAGCAGCTCAGTGAAGTAGGAACTAATGAGATAAGAGGACTCAATAAGCGAACATAATTTTACTAAGCGCTGGTACTAATCTCACTAAAAACGTTCATACTGTGCCCAGAAGCCTGTAGCAGTCTGTCCTGGTTTGATTCCTCTCCAAGTTTCTAGCCAAACGTAGACTGTTCAGGACATGTACCAATTTGTGCAGTGTAAGACTCATGTAAACCATTTCTAATTATCACCAGATCTGACCAAAGATTTAACTTTTCTAACATTAACCAAATATCCAGGAACAATGAGAGCTGGACCCAGTGTCCTGGGCTGCCTGAAATCTGCCAGAGTTGTACCTTGAGAGGCACAACAGTCTGGAAGGCTGAGACAGTATGTCAGAAGAGACACAGGTACACACAGAGGTGAAAGTCCTCCTAACCCTGCACTGTACCAGCAAGACCATAAATGAAAGTCAGTTATCAACTGACTTATTCCCAACACCCACATTTTAGAAGAATTTGAAGTTAGATGTAAACAGTGTATCGTAAAGCCAGTGTGAACACAGGACAGAGAAGGTGCAAGACAGCATTCTGAAGGCTATACACCACCTAGTCTGCAGCACAGAGCAAAGAAGGGCAGAGCTTAGTGTTTAGTAATGAAAATCCAACACATTTCTCACATATCCCAGTTTGGGTGAGATTTTTCCATTTATATGCTCTTTCCTACCCTGAAATCACAGAAAAATACCTTCCTGGAATAGTAACAGAAGAAAAAAAACCAACCCAATCTTTTTCCATTTCTTGTCACTACCAAAGATAGTGTGAACATTATTGTACATCTAAAAATATTTCCCAAGGTGGTAAGACATTTCTAGGTTTAACAAGGCATCACTGGGAACAATCAGGAGAGAACGTATCTGAGTGTCATAACCAATGTGAAACAGGATGTCTATTTGTGACGATAGCAGGAGGTTCAGGATAAGCAGGTTCTTTGCTTAGCTCTGCCAGATCAGATTTTGATAAATGAACTAATTTCTGCACCATATCTTACTCACTGGAAAGATTTCAGTTAATATGTTGTTGCCATAGCACTAGACCCTCACTGTGAGTTCAGCAGTTGTACTGACAGAAAGTGATATCAAAGTATAGGATAACAAATCCAAATATTACATAAAAATAGGGAAAGGAGAAGTTAATACTGGAGAATTTACTACTAAAAATCATAAAATGATAACAGCTGAATGCCACTTGGAATGGGTCATGCTGCTGATAAGTATGAGATACCAAAATAGCTACCCTGAGTTTCCAGGTCCAGCTATCCATCACAGGAGGCAAAAAGCCAGCCTAAAACTCACCACCAAAACCCTTGTGGATTTCGTGAGCCCCTTCATAACTGAAATATAGCAGAACACTAGAGACAGAAGTTCAGATCCATCACCTGCTTAACTGCGTTTAATTATCACAAGAAATGTGCTAGGCTGAAATTCACTCAGGTTTAACAAGAGCTGACAAGGTTTCAGTGAACTTTCCATTACACCCTGGACTCCATCCAAAGGCTAGTGGTTCATGTCTGGCAACATATGGATCAGAGGAACTAAATCAGTTCAGAAGTCATCTTGAGATACAATGGTTCTTGGTGAAAAGCCTTATCTGGGCTATATATCACCCCCAAAGTAAAATGCATTCTACCCTTTCCACAAAGCTGCTTGAAAGCTCTGGAGCATGCCCTCTTCCTCCCTTCTTAAACAGTCTCTGCTGTTCACAGTACCTGTGAAAAGACACCATTGTTATCTGAATTGATGTGGGAGAAATATAGAGTGGGAACAAGAATACCAATAAGCAATTCCTAGTGAGACAACCACAGGGGTAAGCATATCCATCATCATACTCAAGTTTAGAAGCCATCCAGCCATCCCAGACCTATTGCACAGGCACAGATAAACCCTGCAGCCAATGGGAAGGACACACTCTTCTGAGCTACACACACAATGTGACTTTACATCACATGCACGGCCAGGAGACAAGACTGGAGTGTGCTGGACTCAACGCACAGTGCTCTGCAGACATGCTCTCTGCATTCTCAGTAGCTCCTGGGAGCCCAGAAACCTGGTAGAGCACCTATAAAACTAGCAAAGGCATCAGTTACTGCCAGGATCTGCATTTGATGCTCACAGCAGCAGGGCTGGGCTCATTTGCAAATGCAGATTAAACCAGCAAAATCCTTCTTTACACGGTGCTTTGAAATTTGTGCTGTCCTCCAATGAATTAAGGACCTACCCAGAGTCAGTTATCACTTACTGGAATATACAAAAGCCCAGAACAGAGTTTTTGTTTGGATATACCTGTAAAGAAATATGCTGTAATGGTGCAGCATCACTTGAAATGCCCAGCTTTTATCTGTACATCAAACTGAAGGCCTTCATTGCACACTGATTCTAGAGTGTGTGATTCTAGGCTGGATTTCAGAATACACAAGAACATATTAGGAGAAGGATAATGCTTACATCAAATTGAGACATCAAAGTGAAGGTCTTTACAGCACTTCAAGTGTCTAATTGGCTGCAAGCAGAGTCACCCTGAACAGCTGTAAACCCTCTGTAACCTCATAGAAAGGAGCCGGTTGCCAATGCATAGGCAAATCAGAGGGACTCTGAGCACAGAGTGAGCACTCGGCTCCAGAACAAACCCCTTTATGTGATGGTGCCTGGTTTGCTTTCTCAGTCCTGGACTCTGCAAAGCCTAAAATGCCATGCAAGCCTGAATAGGCAAGGACAAGTGTAACCTAGGGCTTCTGAAACATGCACCAACCTTTCATCAGTACCATGCTGAGCAGTGGGAACTGAACCCCACTTTTTGAGGCAGCTAAAAAGACAGCTGAGTGTATGGGTGGTCTTTGGGTCACAACAGAAGAGAAGGACAGTAAGGAGTCCCTGCAAAATAACCACAGTGCAAGAGACATAAGTTGCCCTGTCACACTGAAAGTTTTAAATCCATTTGGGTAGGAAAGGAAGGAACTGCTGCCCAGTAACATTCCTTTGCAGTTCTGTCTGCATATGGCTGGCCACCAGCATCACTGTACTGCAATAGCTCTATGACTTCCAGCCTGGTCCAAAATTCATGTAAGGGAATTCTCAAGCCACAGAAACCTTGTTAAATGGGAAATCAGAGAATTACCTCCAAAAGATGCTGTATGAACCAATAACTCATAACACAGCCAAGTTCTCAGTGCATGTGGCTGCACTGCCCTCAGTCTGTCCTCCTGCGTGCACCGCTTCCAGCAATAATCGCAGCCCAGCTGCCCAGCATGGTGTTCAGGGAGGTTGACAGATACTTCACAGTGTTTGAAGAGGACACATGTGCTACACAAGCTGACTTTGAGACAGCACATGGAGTGCAAACTTGTACTTCTAATTTGTAAACATCAGAATTATTAGATTAATGCTACATCTACTGTAGATAAAAAGAGCCAGGCTCTCATCTTGAGTCCACCAGAGTCCCATTTCCTTGTGTGATGAAAACCACAGTTTATTTGGGTTTTATGCCACTACTGACTCTCATGATCTTTCAGACCTCTCAGCAACCTGTAACCAAAGTTTTTGTTGATGAAATTGCACTTGCCAGATCCCATGCCTCTCTGATGGAAGAAATGCACAGGATATCTTCTCCCTGACTGAGGATGTTCTCCAGTGTTTTCCCTATTGTCCTCATCCTTGTCAACAGACGCATGAATCCATCAGCAATGCAGAAAGGTGAAGTGGGCTGCTCCTACAGAACTGTTTTTCAATTAAGTTCAAATTATCAGCAGCTTAATTCAGATGCACTTGAGGTAATCCCAGCTACTGGCACAGAAGGATTTGTATAGACTTTGCTTACTGTATTCCCCAACCACATACTGACAAAATATCTAGTACACATTCAGTGTCTGAATTCATGAGATAGTGGTGTAGTGGCAGCAAACTAGCTCCTTGTAAGTATGCTGTGGTGAGAGAAACAGGGAAAGAAATATTATGAGATAAGGAGGGGGTGGTGACATCAGTGATAAGATACAGTCTGTATTACCCTTGTTGAAAAGTTAATTTGACTTTTTAGACATTCCTTGTCCGCATGAGTCTAGTAGAAAGAAATTAGATTTCACAAGAAATATCATCCCTTTACAGTGACTGGAGAAATTACTTAACTAAAAGACAGCATCTATTAGTTTAAAGCATGTGCCACTTAAATTAACAATGAGCCAATATGCATAAGATTCATTCAATATGAGCTCTGAACTCTGTGATGATGTCCTCAGGGGAGTAGCAGAGAATGGGGTAACATAATGTGCTTTCCAAGGTGGAGGGCAGAAGAAAAACAGAAGACACTAGCAGAGATAGCCCAGGTGTCTGAGCTTGCCCTGGACAGCCGAGGTGTCAGGTCTGCATCAGAGAACAAGCTGCCTTGTTAAAGGCTCTGCATTGGAAAGAGCTTCAGGGTCTGCCTGGGGTAGTGGACATCTTTCAGCAGCTCTTCGCAGTTCTGGGGCAGCTAGAGAGACTTGTCCAGAGGAGAGGAAGGAAAATCCAGTGAGAGTGGTAACAGCAGTTATATTTCTTCCATGACTTGAGAGAGCTGCTCAAGAAATCTAGAACCAATTAAGACCAGGGGTTCCTGCAGACTTGTCTGGATCATGTACTGCCTTTGAAATCTGGAAACTACACCTGTCAGTGGCCTGAATAACACATTTCAGAGCTGCTACACAAGTTCTTTTATCTATGCAATAGCTGTTATGTAGAGAAAGGAAGTCAGTCCTAATCTGAACTCTTGCTGGAAGATTTCTAGACACATATGCAGCAGAACTAATGCAGTTATTACAAAGTGGGCAGGACATCAGAGAAGAATCATCTATTCAGCTTGCTTTGGCAACACCTTTGTTTTTGACCTAACCACCATGGCCAAAGCAACAAAATATCACCATCCAATCCAGCACCCTGCTATCACAGACCCATGGGCACCACCTTGCTCAGCCATGCACTGTTTGCTGTTCAAACCAAACAACACTTTATACACCAGGTCCTTCCTCTGCCATCCTGGATGCCAGCAACAGCAGGGCAGAACTGGGGTCCTCCCAAACTAGTTCACAGCCCGTTTCTGCGAAAGATGGGAGCTGCTATGGGCACGAGACAGCAGAAAAATCCTCGTTTCTTCCAGCAGAGGGTAGTGGGACACACAAGCCAGCAAGGAAATGCAAGCAAGATGTATGCAGTTCAAAACAAAACCAAAGGTGCAATAACTACACAAAAAGACACTGCTTGTCCCTGTGGAAATGTTACAAACTTAAATTATTTGTGTATTTGCCTTCATCAAATTAAAAAAGACATCAAACTTCAGCCTGTTCTCATTATCTCCACCCTTCCCCAGCAACATCACCATCTTCATTCCCCTTTCTAGTTTTGGTAAGGAACATCCTCAGGCAGCAGCAGGGTCAGAACAGCCTTTTTTCTGAATCTATACTAGAAATCTGTATTCTCTTTCCCTCTATGGAGCTATTTTGCTTTCCTTGAGTCTCCCATAGAAATCACCGAATAGCTTTCAGGCTCTGTTTCCTCTTTTCTCCCTCCCATTGTCCTCATGCTAAATTAAATGACTAAGCAGCAATATACATGTCTTCATGCAGCAGAGGCACATGGCACTACTGCTGCTTTAATTTTGATGTGGGACTACACAAGGGCATTTTCAGGTGCCTCAATGGGTCTCACAGCAGATCTGCAGATAGATGTCCCTGGCTCAGAGGCAAAGCTGACACATGCAGGAGATTCATGGCTCTTCCCTCCCATACAGTCTCTCAAGAGATACCAAAAGGAGCCACTACAGTACAGGCACAACCACAGCCTTGTCAAACTATTAAATTACTGTGACCCCCTGGCTTAGATTAAGCATTTGCAATTTTAACAGCACAACCCAAGCCCAAGTCCCAAACCTTCCCTGCCTGCACACCTCTGACTGTAACATTTCCACTTGCCCTCTAACAGGATTAGGGCAGGCTTCTGGAGGCAGCTTCTCCTGCAAGTAAAATCTTATTACAGGAGCTTTCAAACCCAAAATTGCTTTTGGGGAGCCATAAAAACCTGAAACAATCCACAGTGACTGTCATATTAACAGCAATTTTTTTATTTAAATGATGAAACATAGCATCTCATCTTAAGCCTAAATGTTTCTGCCAGCTTGGACAAAATATAAAAGAAAGTCTTCCAATATTTGTTTTGGTGCACAGGTATTCAATTCAGGTTGACAGAAAACAAAATTACTTTGCTTAGAAAACATTCTAGGAGAAAGCATCTTAATTACAGAGACAGGGAAATGGGATTCAGCCTGCTATACAGATTTGTTTCTTGCCGATTCCACTCTAAAGCGCACCAAGGCAGGGATCTCGCCAGCAGCCATGGAAGTGTTCTTCCTTTACTTATGTATTATCTGCTCTACCCTAAACCCATAATTTTTAAAGACAAAGGAGTAGCTTGCTTGCTCACATACTGCAGTGGACCTAGGGTAGCTGGTTTCTCTACTAATAGCTCAGTACTCATTAAAAGGCCTTGTGAACTGGGGGCATGTAAGAACCACAGTCATCAGAAAAGTTACAGTTATGCTCTGGGCCTGATGAACTAAATACCTCCCAACTCTGTTGCCATAATTCAGGAACATGAGCCAGGATTAAAGTTACCTGAGATGCATTAACAAAGCTTAATACACTCCAGAGTCAAAATGGGACAATTAGCAGCTTCTGTACCAAAACAGATGACTATGGAAATGGCGTATGTGTCACCATCTGCTAATGATATACAACAGTCAAACCAATTTGGGGGGAGGAAGAAAGAAACCATTTCTTGATGAAACTTGTTCCCATTTCCAAGAATCAAAGTGAATATTCAGCTTAAGCATTACACTTTCCAGATTCCCAGCTGGGACCAGAATGAGAAGCATAAAACATCTTATGATTTAACTGTTGAGAAATTTCCAGGCCAAACTGTCAAGCAAGAGGTTTGGATAGAGATCTGAACTGTGGGATGTTTTGTCTATGGAGTTCTTCCATTGCTTCCAATAGCAATAATTAGCATTAGTATGTGTACTTTTTAAATACCCAGTTGCTCCTGAACTTTGTTGATGACCATAATTTATGCTTTTTTTCCCCTTGATCTAATTTAAAGGGTAGGGACCATCATCATTCTGCTCTTCAGAAGAATCTGGCCACTTACCTCTTGCTGAACAGCTGTCAGAGTGTAATGAAAATAATTTATTGTTCCATTTTTCTGAAAGAACCTCTTATCCCTCCAGCCCTTCCTCCCTCAAATATTTTCTGAAAACCATATGCCACGAGCAAACTAGCTTTGGCTTATACCAGCAAACATCTCAAACTCTGGGATACCTTACTTGCCTTTACATTCCTCTCCAACAGCAGTCTACCATCACGGTGAGGGGAAGTGTGAAGCTGTATATCCCAGAAGAACAGCCACAGAGATATAAGCAAAACTGTGCTTTGGTCTCCTTTGATTTGAGGGGATAATAATAATAATAATATTCCAGGCACTACAGTCCTTTTCTGAAGCTGTTTTAAAGATATGCTAGATAACACAAACAGCTCCAGTCTTCCTGGTCTCATATATATCTCTCAAAATCGTTGGTTTTTGGTTTTAAATGCCTACTGAAAAATCCAAACACAGAGCTACAATTCATATCCTCAAGAAAACTTTGAAGGAAACTCAGAACTTCTCAAAATGCTGAACATTGTACCTGACTCCAAAGGGCAATAACGTGGTAAAAATGGACCATATTCTGGAAAGTTAAATCCCTGAAGTGCCATTTGGTGAATATGAAAAGCAATTTCTTTTTCAGAGCCCAAAAGGTCATTTTTTTCATATCTTAATTCCAGCATGCACATTAGAATCCTACAAAAATATTTTTTCACTCACTCACTGGACTAAAAGACTTTCCTTTTTTACTTACCCAAAGCAGAGTCAAGTAGCAAGAGACCTGGTCAAGGGTTATTTTTTTTCACCAGTTTGCCTCTATATTCCACAATTCAGCAGTTTTTTTTACTCTGAGACAACCTCACTTTTAACATCAACTGCCCTCCCCCAGCAGTGCTGGGAGGTTTTCCTTTAAAAAGACTACAACAGTATGTCAAAAAAAAAAAATTAATTGAAAGTGTTTTAGCCAGTCTCAAGTCTCAAGTTCACTCCAAGAATGGCTGAAATCAGTGATTATCAGCAACAGACTAGTAAATCTGTAAATCAAGAGATTTACACTGCTGCAGGTCAGGCATGGAGATGCAGATGTGGAGTGGGACCCACCCTCTGCATCTTGTATCACAGCAGCTCTCCCAAAGCTTCTCACTTGTGATGTTATACCTCATTTTCTGACACAATTACAGGCCTCTCTCCATACACTACAGTTAAGAAAAGTATCTTTTACATTGCTCCTCAGGCACGTGTGACACTCAATTTATCAGCTCTTCAACATCTGCTGTTTCACATTAAACACACGTATCAGCAGGGGTTTATTTTTTTTACAATACTGGATCAGTCAAGTAATTGACACATTAACAAATCTGCTCGCTTTTCATGGTGCTTTGCTTTGGGTTTTTGCAATTAAACAAAAGACTGTTTGATTGCTGCTTTTCCCCTCAAAATGAAGCACTGCCCGTATAGGCACTTTAACTCTGAATCTGCTTTCTAAAGCATGGTGTTCTCTCTTCTCCCTCCCCATGACAGCTCAAGGCAAACCACAGTCCCTAGGACATCTGGAGGTTGTGGTCTGTGAATCCCTTCCAGCCATGAACAAAAGCAATCATCTTTGCTGAATTAATAAATACTTGGGACTTGTTAGTATTTCTGAATTGCAAACTCTGTGCTTGCAAAGGCTATACAGAAAACAGCTGTCCTTCAAAAGGTTATTAAAAAGGAAAGCAAAAGCTCCATGTTGTCTTAACTGCAAGATGAGAAAATGGATCTGCCTTGTGTCTTCAGTAATTGATACACAGCAGGTCTGTTAGTATTCCTTGCTTCTCTTGGATTCACATAACCGTGGCTTAGTTTTCCAGGGACTTCTTGTGAAAGTTGAGGAGAAAAAAAAAAAGACTAGAGATAATAGTATGTATATGCTAAAGATACAGTGAACACAGCCATCAAGAAAATGTAAGTATCCTCATTCTGAGTGGTAAGAGATGTGAAGACAGAACCCTACCTTGAACTGCAAATGTTTTAAATTATTCAGTTTCTGCCAGCAAGACAGGAAAGGGTTAAAGTGAATCCAGACCATCTTAATAGAAAAAGCAAAGTCTGTCCAAAGAGTGTGCTCCCGTGGAGCCTGTGTACCACTCCTCACTGGGGTGAGGGCCAGCATCTGTGCCCTTCTTAAAAGTCAGTCTGGGTGTGCACTTCTGGCAGAAAGGCTGCCTGGGCAGCAGAGGGGAGGAGCAAACGAGAGGAGCAGAATCACTTTCTGCCAGGATTCTGTTTCCTACATGTTCGACTGGACTCCAAATGCTCGCCTTCACAAACATTGAATTGTTTGAATTACATATAATCTCATGTTGCTCATTTATGACAGCACAACTAGTGACAAAGAAAAGAACTTTAAAGTGCTCGGCTCTTCAAACAGGAAGAGACCTGTGGTGACAGGCTGCAGAATGCATGACTTGTTTTTCCAGCACCCCATGATGCACACATACCACACCGAGTTCAGGGAACTCCAGCAAAACTCTGCACGCAGGCTCTGAGCAGTCATCTGCAAGAGAGTTTTATCTCCAGCTCCCCCTCCCCATGTCAGGAGTACAAATCACGAAAAGCAGAACCTCTCTGGAACATCTCTCTTGCAAATTGTTGTAATTTCCCATCTGTCTTCAGCTTGGATGGCTTTGCCACGTCCATAGGGGATGATTTACAGCATTCGTTTTGGATTAAGGGTTCCTGAACTGTGACTCAGGAGACAGAGTAAATAATCTGCAGCTGCCTCACAGAGCCATGTTAAATGGTGAAAGTGCCTGTCCCATGGGGCTCTGCCAGTGAGTCCTGAATGAGTCTGAATCCAGCAGCTACGACCTAATCTAAAATTTTGGGAATTGATTACTGTGTCGCATTGATTTGCACACTGGTAAAAATGGGACAGATCTGTTGGGTAACCCTATTGCAAAGAACAGTTTGTCCAGGCATCTTTTTCTGAACTAGTCAAGTTGTTGAACAAGCCAACAGAGTTTTCTCTATTAGTGTAATCTATTGTTTGTCATTTGGTTTTGTGTTGGAAGCTACTTCTAACATCACACCTTGCTTTGCGTGCGAACAACATTATAGTAACTGTCAGGCCAAACACAACTGTTTGTAACTGCAGCACGACTGCACAGAAGTTAGCAAAGGCAAACAGGCAAAATAAGAACTGCATCCTCTGGATCAAAAGGCTTTTCAGCAAGAACACATTCATTTGCTCTTTATTTCTCTGGCAGCTTCTGAATTTTGGGGATTTCTGGATTTCACAGCAGGCACAAAGTCCTTTTTCTAGTAAGCAGGAAAGGCGTGTTTTACATTTGTCTTTTCTGATACCATTTTTCATATATTCAGTCAAAGGCAAACATACAGCAAACATAACAACATGGTACTTCACCTTCCCTTCCATTTCCGGTTTACACACTGTCACATTTTAGTCAATGAGTTGTTGCTAAACTGACTCCAGTGCTCCATGAACTTTCCTGTATCATATCCCTCAAAGTGGGGGCCAGACTGCGAGAGTCACCTTGAAAGGTTTTGCTCCTTGAGCATCCCCTTTCTGCAGCATGGGTACACCCTCTTACAGGTGGTGCTGCCAGCCAGTACTGGGTAATTAACTGCAGTCTGGTAGAAAAATTGAATTAGCATAGCCCAGCCTCACATTGATCTACCAGAGCAAATCTGCAATGCAGATGCAGAAGCCTATTTAGCCAGTTCACTTAAGTATTTTAGGTTCAGTAACTGAAGCAACTCTACTAGTTTGCTGCTCAGCATCTTCCACACTGTGCAAGATTCTTATAATCTACCATAATTCTTGGTCACTGGGTGGTCTGCACATAGAAGCACTGTTGTTTTGAAACAGTGAAAGCAGTCGTGCCTGCAGTGTTTGCAGACTTCTGAGATACAACACAGGAACTAAGTAAGCATAAAGAAACACAGAGCTGTTTGTATTATAACCATTTAGTGCTACCTCATCTGCCATCGTGGCTGAGAGAGGAAAAGGGTTCAAGTGAGGATACATACTCAGGGTCAGTTATGCTCTCTATAATGTGACTGCAAACTCCAGCCCTTCAGAGCTTTTGCGACCTAAACCAGTTGCTGCTACTCCACCATGTAAGGCTCCAGGACCATTTTATATTTACATTTAAGCCAAATCACAACATTTGCAACATGGACTTTGAAATTCATTGTTAACATAAAACAGACTATTAGGCCAACATTTCTACCTAAGCACATAAGAAGGCAGTTTTTCCTGTGGATGAGTGCATCCCTTCCTTCTGAATATAGATCTGACCAGAACAGGACTGTAGTACGAAGTAGAGGGAATCAAAAAGCCTACCTTCCAGCAGAGCTGGAACTGAGCACCAGCTGGGGCCAGCCTCTACCCTGCTAAAAAGGAAGACAACAGACTCAAATCTGTGCCTTCTAGAGAAGATGGCCAGCAACAGTGTCACCAACATCTTGCTATACAAGATGGCCCCTTCTACAGATCAGCACACAGAAAGGAAAATATGACTTTTACAGGTTTTCTTTCAACACTCAACTGCACCAAGGACTGAACTAGTTAAATCAGTGCTCCGTGCCAGCTGATAAAGTCTGTTCAGAAACTAAGTAAGCAGTTTGGAAAAGGTTTGATTAGAGCTGCCTGGGGGCCTGGCAAGATGCAGGAAACTTCTGTGACCCAATTATACTGCTGATCAGAAGCCTCCTCCCAGCAGATGGTGGGATGGTGCATAAGGAAAGACAGTGAAATTTCAGGGGAAAGCTCTCCACAGAAATTCTCTGTAGTTCACTGTCTCCAATTTTCATTACCGTCACCATGCAGCATCACAACTTTTTTTGGCTCTTGTCTACCAAGAACACTAAAGCTTCCTCATGCAGTTCCTCTCACTTCTGCTTTGAGCTTGTTTCCTTCATTGGAACATTTCTGTAACTCTAAATGATTGTGCATACTATGAACATGTCAGGAACACTCCCTGTGCTTGACTATTTGAAAATTGTTCACTTTTGACAAGAAGGAAAGCTCAGAAAGAAGCTCCTGATGGAGCAGAAGTGGTGATGCTAAAGTCCTCCAGCTATGAAAGACAAAAATAATTTAGTTGGATCATCAAGTAGATGCTTGCAACATATGTCAAGGCCAGATCAAACCAGCCAGTTGTTGCTGTTATCTACTTAATCTTCTGTTGCGTGGAAAAGGGAGTTAGAAAATTCTTTTCAGCCAATGTGAACGTCTAAGCCAATGCCCAAGGCAAATTATGCTTTAAACAATAAGGCATTTTGTCTAACTCTGTAATAAATACTGACTTTGCAAAGACAGCTGTTTGGTTGCAGTCTCCTCTTGCAATTTCCAATCAATAATTCATATTTGCATAAATGCGTAACCCTACCTCATCCTCCAACCTTCAAGTCTCATCCCCTTCAGAAAGCAGGCATGAGGTTGGAAATAGGGACTTTTAATCCTTGAAACAAAAAATTAGGCCACTTCCTTGAGAGCTGCCACATGGTGTCTGTTTAAAAAAGTGACATTCAATAGAGGCACAATAGCACACAAGATCCATTTGTGGATTTTTACTTTCGAGTTATTGAAATCTTTTCACAAGAATATCAATCATAAAGCAGTTTCATTGCAGAAACTGTTTCATTGATCTTTTGGCAGCCATAGTATTCATACAGTAGATTAACTGATTTTTGTTAGCCCTACCTATTGATTGTGAAAAGCTAATAAAATGCAATTCTGGCTGGAAATTGTACATCCAAATCTGCACATTTATACTGAAGACACCAGTGAACTGAGTCAAATCCACAAACAGAAGTCTTAGAGGGACATTACCCTGGAGGTAAACTTATCTTCCCTATATGTTCAGTAAAGTTCTATGATCTGTCTTTGGCAGCACAGAACATAAGGAGCATGATATTCATAGATTACAAGATACACTGTAGAAAGACAGGAGTATATTAAGTTTTACAATATTTAATAACCCTCAAAATGCAGGGTTCTGGAAGCTCACATATGATACTTTGCCAAGCACAGAGTTATCCATTCTTCCACTCACACTAAACTCTGCTGAATTTCCATTTCAAGACCACTGAAGTCCCTTGAATGAACATGAATGGGCACAACTGGTTGCAGACAGGGGCAGACAGACTAAGCCTGCCTTTTTCTGCACCACAAGCACTCCTGCCTATGCCCACGTCTGCATGATGGCATAGCAGGCTAGGGATGCTCACCCAGTCACTGCTGAACATTCCGAGCATAAAAAAGTTTTGAATCTAGCATCATCCCTCTGAAAAAATGAAAAAAAAAGGTAATATTTTCCTATATGATTCAAAGCAAGGCACAACCTTTTGCAGTCCTTATGTTCAGGAAGATGAGTGCAAATCTTTAACTTGATCCTTTTAGAACCTAATTTGCATATGGCCACTCTAAGGCTAAAATAAACACATCCTAATATAACCACAGACCATTAATGGTTTTGACCTATAGCTAGAAAACTTGGTCAAAGGAGGTGATCCTGCCCCTCTACTCTGCTCTCGTGAGACCTCACCTGGAGTATTGTGTGCAGTTCTGGTGTCCTCAACATAAAAACGACATGGAGCTGTTGGAACAAGTCCAGAGGAGGCCACGAGGATGATCAGGGGACTTGGAGCATCTCCCATACAAAGACAGGCTGAGAGAGTTGGGGCTGTTCAGCCTGGAGAAGAGAAGGCTGTGTGGAGACCTCATAGCAGCCTTCCAGTATCTGAAGGGGACCTATAGGGATGCTGGGGAGGGGCTCTTCATTAGGGACTGTAGTGACAGGACAAGGGGTAACGGGTTCAAACTTCAACAGGAGAGGTTTAGATTGAATATAAGGAAGAAATTCTTTCCTGTGAGGGTGGTGAGGCACTGGAATGCGTTGCCCAGGGAAGTCGTGAGTGCCTCATCCCTGGCAGTGTTCAAGGCCAGGTTGGATGAAGCATTGGGTGGCATGGTTTAGTGTGAGGTGTCCCTGCTTACGGCAGGGGGCTTGGAACTAGATGATCTTAAGGTCCTTTCCAACCCTAACTATTCTATGATTCTATTCTATTCTATTTGATGTGCTATTGAAACTGTAGATGCTTGAAATGTGCAAGATAAAAAAGAATGTGAGCCCCAATATGGCTCCTATACCCAGATGCACCTGGCTTCCTCTTCCCTAATTCTTCACTAGGCACATGGCCCATTCACTGACAAGTGTGTTTTTCTAGTTTGGTTTCCTGGGAGTCTCTATTGGCTGCACATCAAGCCAAATGTTCATTTTGTTATCGACATAGCCAGAAGGCTGAGAGATGCTAGCCAACCCTTGTTCAACTAGTGTTACTGCTTTACAACATGTCATGTTTGGTAGTATTGAAAGGAAAAGCCAATAAAAGGAAAAAATTAATCTTGTGATTAGACACAACACTTTGGATTGCTGGCTGTGACACTGGCACCATGCCACCCTCTCTGAGGACAGAATAGAACCTGTCTGCTGTCTTCACCAACAAAAGGATTTCTACAAAATAAGGGTCTCTTGCTATGAATGATCAAAATCAGCAGCCTGGCAAGGAGGCCTGGCCAGTCATCAATTACAGCTTTGTTCTATCCTAACTTAAAGCTAGTATTGTCCAGTTTCAGACTGAAATGATCCAAGTCCCACTCTTACAGAATTTCTGCATACCAAGTAAGTTACAGCTAAATTCACAATATATAGAATTTGTAGCAAATTTGTAAGAGAATAAAAGTTTGAAAATTTATTTCTAAGGTATTTGTATGTGTCAATGCAGAGTACAGAATGTTTTAAAATCTGAATCCTTGGGGCTTGCTAAGCACCTGCTCCCTCAAAAACAGGCTTACATACCGTTGAAAGATTTGTGCTGATCCTTTGGAAAGGGATTAATTCCTTTTCAACTATGACTATTTGCATAGGATACTGTGTTAGTTATGCCAAAGTCCTCTTTGATACTTGCACTCATGCATAAACTGTAGGTTTTGTGATCAGTTATACAATGTTCACTTTAATACTAGCAAATGTTAAGTCTGATTTAAGCTCTGCTTAGAAGGTATCCCTTAGGGAAATGCAGATATGCAAATGTACTTACTGAAAACAAGAAAGCTCATAAACATGATCAAATTAGAACACACTTTTAAATGACTTATCATCATTGTATTAGAGGAATATGATAGAAACTCCATATTATAAACAGCAGGATTTGGCCTCTATGTTACTTGAAAATTGAATCCCCCATTTTCCAGTCCTGCCCTCCCTCTTTTCACACATTCTTCAGTTGACCACAAAATCTCATCACTTTATACATGCAGTATTTTCTTAATATTTAACAGCAATAAGCACTGGACAGTCCTTCCTGGTCCTAAAAATTATTATCTATGGCAAATCATGTGAATGACCAATATAACACCATCACCACCAAAACCATCAAAAGACCTTCACACAAAACAATTTTAAACATGAAGAAATCCAAACCCAGGCCACCAATGCCTCTGATTTCTTATTTCAGTATGTTTGCTAATGTTACAGTATACCCACTAGTTTTGGCAGCATCAAGGCCTCTCAGTCTCAGCATGATGAATGATGCTTCTTATGAAATAGCTTTCTAAAAATCAGTTCCATCCAGCAGCTGTATATGGCTGTCTCCCAAGAAGTGTGATGACATATCTGCTTCCCAGTAATAAATGGTAAAGATACGACTGCTTTCAAAAACCCTCACTATCTTTATGGAAACCTCTCCATTTGTATGTTTCATTACTTTCAGCTATTCCTAAATTACACCAAAGGGGACACTGGGACGTCTCACTAAGAGGGTTGTGAAGACATAAATACTGTGATAAGAAGAAACCTTTGACCAAAGCTTTGATAATGAATAGCAAAGTAACAGATTCTGGAATCAATTTCTCAAGCTTTGATGTTTGTGGTAGACAAAAATGGTTCCAAGACATAAACCACAATCTGAAACGGAATACAACCTGTTTGTCTGTGTGCTTTCCCTGCTGAAGTAACCTGAAGAAACACTTCTTCAGCTCACCAACCAAGAAAAACCATGTGTTGATAGAAAAGCCATGTTATCTAATGCTATGAATCTTTGAAAGTGATAAATAGCCCTAATGTTGATATAGCTGGTGAGAAGATGCTGTCAGATCATTAAGGTGATTTGTCAGTGTTCAAAGATATTGAATTTTCTATCTTCCTCCCTCAGGCTCCTTGCACATGCACATGTCCTCCACAGCCATCTTTCATTATAGCCTGAAAAATCATATTTTTCCTCCTTTACTTCCTATTCACCTTAAACATCTGCCAAGTTTCCAGAGATGATTTTCAGCTCAATCTTTCCTTTCTCAGAAAGACTGGCTTTGTGCACAAGCATTTCTTATCAAGTTTAGGCTAACACATTGAACTGCAATTATCATGTTCAGTGTTCTTAGGAAATTCTTTGCTGCTGCAGGAGCTGAGTGCAGCCATCCTACATGTGGGGTTTTTCCCCCTCTTGTGATTACAGACAATAAATAATGCTTATGTATGCTTTTTACAGAGCTGCAGATTGGCATGAGATTAATTCTAAAACCTATTTTATCAGATTAGTCTGATTAATTTGGGATTTCAGATCTGTTCTGCAAGACATACTAAAAATCTCTCACATCTCAAACACATCATAACAGACAAACAATGGTCTTACTAAAACCCAGAAGTGGTCACTAAAACCATGACAAACAGAAATAGTAAAATCACAAAGAAGCATCAGGAAAGCTCCTCCAGCAATACTCCACCATGACCAATGTGCCTATGACTTTGCTAAGTAGCAGTGCAAGATACCATTAAGGTTTTTTACTTATGTAAGCAATTCTACTTAGACCAAAGTGACTGTGCATATGAGTAACCTGCCAGGGATGTTTTCAGCTATTAGAGTTCATGGTCTAATCCCACAGATACAGGTAAGAAGGTAACTGGAGCATTCATCACTTTGTACACAGGGTGAATGCTCCTCTGACTTAATCAGAATGCTTGAACTGAAATATCTCACAGGAGACAAGGGGAATAGACACAAAGATTATAGTGTGAGAAAGGATCTTCAAAAAAACAGAACACAGAGAAAGTGGATTTCACACTTGTGCAACTAGGATAATTTCTACTGGAAAAATCCATTCCTGCTGTACACTAATGCTCTGCATACAGCGAACATAACCCCTAACAATGTGATATCAACTAAGCCATATAGAAAAGCAGATACCTTTATGTTCTTAAACAAAGCTACCTTTTGACATGCTAGGGCAAGGGTGGAGACACAGCAACCTCATTTTTGTCTCAAGAATCTGCTTTCCTGTATTTCAGCAGCAGCTCTGCACTGCACTGATCTTACTCTGCAAATACTTCACAACATGGACTGGCTGGGCCTCAGGACATCTGAAAACAACTCCAGTGGAAACTGCCTTTGTGTGCTTGACACCTTGTTTTCAGACCAACTGTCATCTTAGTATTAACAATGCAATGGCAGCTCTACTGTGGAACAAATTCCTCATAAATATGGATTTGCAAAACTGAAATGCCTAGGTAATGACTGACAGCTGAGACACAACCCCACACATTTAAGACTGGTTGCAAAATGTGACCAGACTGACAGCATACAACTCTTCTTAACATCTTTATAAAACTCAAATATGAGAGATATGCATTTAAACAACACAGCAAAGGACAAAAGTAACATTTGAAGACTTAAATGAATCCAAGTCACAGATATGCAAATGCAGTATTTTATTATTGCACTACATTTTCAGGCTGCATGAGTAATTGTACATATGTTCTGTGGTTGTACTAAGCCATTGTGACAACTATGACTTTATTGTGGCAACAAAATGCCAAGAAATCCCTTAAGATTAAGCAATAATTTCTGACACTGCAATCCTGCAGCTATCTCCACAAGCAAATAAACGAAAATGCTGCACTGCCTCCTGCTACATTCTGGAGAGCTGTGTCAGGCAATGCAGTGTGCCCAGGAAAATCACTGAAGATGTATAGCCAGTGACTGACAACTGTCAATCAGCAATAACATACGCACTGCCACTTCCTGAAGTGGTTCAGGTAGGCTTGCAAGAGAAATGCTACACTGTACTCCCCTGAAGATGGGAAAATTATCTTCCAAAAAGATTATAATCTTCCTAAAATGGTTGTGAGTGCTCCATCCCTGGCAGTGTTCAAGGCCAGATTGGATGAAGCCTTGGGTCACATGGTTTAGTGTGAGGTGTCCCTGCTTAAGTCAGGGGGGTTGGAACTGGATGATCCCTTCCAACCCTAACTGTTCTATGATTCTAAAAAAAGAAACCTGTATTTTTCATGGGGAAAAATATGCAGTTGTGGAAGAAGCCAGGCTGGTTTGCACTTTCTATGACAACGCTTCCAGCCACCCCCACCACATACAGAGATACTGGGCTGTGCTGCATCAAGCATGGCAGCAGCCACCAAGAATATCCCAAAGGAGAGATACTCACCTGAGTCCAGTCAGTCACCTATCAACTACTTGCTTGGCTAAAGAGCAGGAAGCCTTTCAACTGGCTAAGACATGACAGTGTTGGCATACAAGAAAGCCTTGGGAAGGGAACAGAACAGAAAGGATACAGATGATTCCCAGGGAGTAAAGGCCAACAAAGAGCAGTTAAAACTGACTGCCTTGCATTAAGCGTGTAAATGAAGAGTAAGTGAAAACAGAGGGAGATACTGAATATAGAAGAAAGAGCAGGAAGGAGAAAGTACAGAGGATAGAAAGGAAAACAAGAGTAAAGGAGGTGCCAGAGTGTTGCAAGAAAACAGTAAGTCCCTTTTCCATGGTGCTATAGTAATGGCATTCTGAAGACAGGAGGAGTGATTTTTATTTCTGCAATGGCTTAAAGGGAGACAATTTTTCCACTTTCATTCCCACTAGTGTGATTCTTGCTCAATCAGCCCACAATAAAAAACACTGCCTCACAAGGACTACTGACAACCAACTGAGCCTGTCCTCTGAATTAAGCATGGTGCTGAATATGGGAAGGCTTGGCATCCCACAGGACTGGCACTGAGAGCTGCTAGGAAGAAATCTAGTACATCCTTGAGCTCAAAGCTACCAAGGATACTTGTAGAGTAAAGCTACCAGCATTTCAGTGGTCAAGGTCAGAATCACAGATGGGTCTCTGAATCATCAATATAGTCTTTAGCTCTTACAGGTCATTCATACAAAAAAAGCAGGTAGTTGGAAATTTGGTGGGGTTTTTTTGTTGTTGTTTTTGGTTTTGGGTGGTTTTTTTTTTTTGGTGGGGATGTGCGTGTGTTTGTGCCTGGTTTTGGCTATGCTATGTCATTCCTGAGCTGCACACAGAGATGCAGCCTGTATGCAGCATCTGTCTGACAGCCTCTTCCTCAGGTTGTTCAGGCAGCTACTGTGCTCACCAAAGGGCATGCTATGCAGGAAGCTGACACACAGGAACTGATTTTAACACATTATTCATGATTTTGTCTGTTTTCATCATGGTTTTCTATTACTAGCAAAATCACTTTCTGAAACTATTAAAGGACCTAGCATCAAATAAAGCAGAGCCTCGAATTCCTGCCTGGAGGGTCTATGCTACAGCATTTATAGACTCAATCAAAAGGTAAAGTTTGCTGACAGACAGCCAGACTTCTAAACTTCATTTGCTCAGGCTGTACCAGAAGCATCCAGCACTAATGCAATTGTAGCAAACATAGCAATCATTTGTCCTGCTTGACAAAGGTCACCAGACATCAGCTTGAATCTCCCACTAAAGCCAGTTTACTGAATTCTGCTTTCAGTGGCAGAACCAGAAACTTACTTCACATTGAGCTGGGCCTCATTTTTTATACTGAGCAGTCAGGAACATTATACCTTTTGTATACTCTGCAATTTTAAATTTGCAGGGTATAATCCTGAAAACCAGGATTAAATTTAATATACTTTGAATTCACATCATCTCATTACAGGATGAGATGGTTCTAGACAGACTATGCACAAGTCAAATGTACTCAGAAGCCCAGTATGTGACAACTATGCACATAACTTAGCAATTCTGCCTGGAAAGCAGGGCCTGTATAATTTTACTCAAAGAACCTTTTGATTTTAGTCTTAGTCAAAATACAAGCAGCAAATTCTGAACACTGAAGGAGTTTGCCTCTTAATGGCAACTCCCCATAAAACTATGAGATTTTATTCTGGGGCAGAAGAAAGATAAATGGTTTTTAAGAACCTTAAACCAGCTTCTTATTATAGCAAAGTATCAACTTGCTTTTCCCTTTCAGTAGGATTTGCAAGGTAACAGCAAGTTGATACCTTGTCTAATTCCACAGGTGCTGAGGTATGTAGCTTGTGTGACTAATTTATACACAGACATTTCCAGCTTTCAAAGGAGAAAATGTGATTTAAGTACAAGACTGTCTGCCAAATTCCTCAAACAATTACAGATGTTTCTTACATGTCTGACCTAAGAGGCCTGACTGCTGAAACCCAGACTTATCCAAACCGCTACGATTTCCTCTACAAGCCATTTGTCTAGAGTAAAAAGGACAAGAGGAGATCTAGATTTATGAACCATGACACAAACTTATAAATCTTTGCTTTTAGTTTACAATTTAAAATAACATTTAAGTATGGAGTTTGTCAGCTGAAGTAGCTTTTGGTCCTTTAATCATGTGTTACCATTGAATGGAGCAGAAGTAGCACTTGTGTTTCCCTGCCTTAATGAATGCTTACTGGTTTTGTTCAATGCCAGTATCTGCAGCAAGAAAGCATGTAGCCAAATTTGCAGAATACTGGAAATGCAGCTCCACAGCAGGGAACAGTCCAGAAGAGGTACCTTTTCCTCCCAGCCTTAATGCCTTTCAAGCCTGTAGGGCTCCCTGTGCTGCAGAAGGCATTGCTGCTGGCACACCAACCATCATCACTCCTCCAACCTCATAGACAGAGGTTGCCTGGTATGGCAGGCACAGAATGGTTATTTAGAATCCACCTGTCCAACATACAGGGTCTCCAGTATGTATCAGTGTCACCCAGAATAGAAGATGGGGTTTGGTTTTTCAGTTTTTCCTGAGAGGCATGAAGCAACCCCAGAGCTGCTCTAATGTTCAGTTTCTTACTCTGGATCAAGCTGGCCAAAAATTACTGTTGTTTGACAGTTGCAAGATAAAAAACATATCCTTAGCTTCATGTAATTTACCAAATTTTTTTCCATTTTGGGTGACTTCTCTGAACATATAATTTTCAATCTCTGTCAAATGAATTTTTCAGCTATTTTCTTTAAAACAAGCAAAACACTTCTTGCCCAATTAAATCCAAGTAACTTAATCTTTGTGATATGAATGGTGATGATGTTTTGGGGCTAAAATTTGGCAGGGTGTTGCCACTGACATCTCTTCAACCCAAAACTTTTAATCATGTATTATCCCAATTTTTTAAATAGCTTTAGCTGGTTCAAAACACCATTTTTTTCAGTGAATGAGCTATTCAAAAATCCTAATCAGGGACCCATTTTACTAGGAGCTGTATAAACACAGCTGCTAGGAAGGGTCTGGTACAGATTGTAACATCATGGTTTGAACTCTGTTTGGAGAAGAACCTCACAGTGGCAACTTAAACATGCCAAACATGCTTCTGTGATGCCAAAATGTGATCTGGTTTGATTAAAAATAAAGTGAAATTTAATATTCAAATATAAAGAGCGGAAGGTGGAATCAGGGCAACTGTGATTTATGTGTATTTGCACAGAAGAGCAACATCACATGGGTAAAACAGAAAGAAGAGTAGCTGAGGAGGAAAGACTGCTGTGAAGAAAGAGGAGTAAAACCAACCTGAGGCAAAACCAGAGCCAAGGGCATCTACCTGAGACCTGCTCTGCTGACCAAAGCACTACTAGCTCTGGCCATTGAAGCAACTAACGAAGCACTAATCCTGAAGGGAGGCTTTCAGGACTTAGCAGTAACATGTGGAGGGCTCTTCAGGTTGTACTCTGCTTCTGTCGGTAATTTTCCCTCAAAACTATTCACTGCTTTCAGGATCCAGGAGAAATCCAGTCTGGAGCCAAAAGCAGATGGCAAAATGTTTAATAACAAGCAGACTGACTCAGTGTCAGAAGAAAGCCCAAATGCTGTGATTCGGAGACAAGGCATGTGAGGTGGACAGCACAAAGAGGACTGTTTCAGGTGGCTGCTTCTGCAGGCTTCTCTGAATGCTGCAGAAAAAGATCAGATACTTGTATTACACACTTCTTAGTGGGGTGGGGAACAAGAAGGTTGGTTGGTTTATTTGCTCAATGCTGAAACAGCTCTCAGTTCCAGCTACAGACTGTTATAATCCTAGCAGTCATTTTATTGTGTCACAGAAAAATGTATTTGAGATAGTTTGGTTTTGATTTATTCAGTATACATAACAGTGGCAAGGAGTTTTCAAAAATGGTTTGTGGTTGGATTGATGGACATGTAATCATTTTTGGAAGGCAAGATGAATCACTCAAACTAGTGGGGTAATGCAAAAATACACACTGAATTCTCCCTAGCCAAGGAAGCAAAAGAAGAAATTATCACATTCTACATATACTTTAAGGTATTACAGGAGAAAGATAAGAAACTTTTGCAAGAGAACTGACTTCATTGAATTTTTATATTGATAGGAATTCTAGGAAAAAAACCCTTATCTTTTTGGAATGGATGTGGAATCTGTTGAAACTAACTACATAGCATACCTTCTTGATGCATCTTGCAGTCTCATTCCTAGGAGAGAAGAGGAACATGTCAGTGCTGTATTGCCAGGCTAAAGCTGGGGGATGCTGTTAAGAGAATCTGCAAGAGTAACTACTTACCTAACTCTGTGCCTCTCAGGTGAAGAGGAAGATCCCTATAATATTGATTGTTTTGACCATCTTCCAGGAAAAAAAAAAGTGGGGTGTGTATATGTAAAAAAGAGGGCTGCATCTCAGAACACAAATGGTGGTGCTACCCAACTTGAACTATCAGCATTGGCTGCTGCAGTTGAAATTAGCTATGGCAAGGTAAACCACACTGCATAGCAATGACTATGATTAACAGATGACATAAATCTATTGTCAGTCCCACCTATATTGCACAAAAAGAGGGCAACTTCCATTCAATAACCAGGTCAGGCTGCCTGAGCTTTTGTTTGAGCATTTCTGTTTGTTTCTTAAACTACCAGCTCTGTAGACTGGACAATTTTGCATGGAATAAATAGTTTGGTTCAAAATCCCATTACAGTCTATGGATTTTCCCCAAAAAATTCCATTTCCACTAAAATCTGCAGTCTTCTCTCAGACTTTCCCTGCTTATAAGGCAACACATCATTGCCTATTCTTTGGATTGTCCTTGCTTGTTTGCTTATAGGAAGTGGTCTGGCCTTCCTAATAGATTTCACCTGTGAGAGACTTACCCAAGCAGCAAAATCACTCCCAGTGAAATAGTTTTCAACCACACTCCCCAGTAATGGTCTCTGGGATGTATTGCTCAGACTGTGGATTTTAGCATGTTGACTGACAAGATCTTTCCATGAAACAGAGTCTTAGTCTCATTATAAGGACCTGTCTTGCTGGGATTGATCTTTGATGCTCCTTTTCTTTATGCAGAGATTGCTAATTTAGAGAGGGAGATAAGGATAGCAGAGGAGAACACCAGGGGTCAAATCAAGGACAGGAGACAGGCCACTTGATAGAGTAACTATAGCTCCTCATATTTTGCTGCAGTATTTGATTTGTACATCATGCATTCATTAAGAAATAAGACACAAAAGCCACAAACTGTGTATCGTGTTCAATTCTGGCAACCTATATGGGCTACAAAACCCAAGCCCATTAAGAGGAAGCCTATACCCTATGTTTGATATATGTTTGTTCTTATACAGGGTCTCCTTGTAATTTTACCCATACACTCCCATGCTTTACTGTATGGCTCACTTTTGGAGTTCAGTTTTGGAAAGTACTAACAATCCTGTTTTGTGATACCTTATTTGTGATACCTTATTACATCTCTTCCACTACCATGCGGCTGACACTACTTTGAAGCTTTAAGCAAAAGAAGTTTCAACTGCATTAATAAATATGAACCAATAAATTATTTTTTGTGACCTTAGGGGATTGCTTACATGTCAACTAAATGTCTATAATTACTGATAAATTCTTATCAGAACTTAATTAAGATTTGTTGATTATCCAAAACCTTGGAGACTTAACTTTGCACAATGTGTTTATTAGACCTACTGACAGAAATCAGTTTTCTTGAGCCTATAATGAAATCCTTCTAGGATAGGCATTGGGTTGGTCAAAAGTGTCTCCTTCACAGTACTGGAAGCTGAGGATTTCTGCCTTCCCTGGTGCAGTAAAATACAGATCTAGGCTCAAGTTTCTATCCATGTTGTGACAATGGACACTTGTCCTTTTTCTTTAATTTTTCTCCATTAAAACTAAAGAATGATTCTTGAATGAATGACCTCTTACATCAAGACTTTAGCAATAACCAGAGATAAACTGAGCATTGTCACAACACAGAAAGTGGCAAGTCTCAAGACTTGTCAGATCTCAGTTTTACAAACTGTCTCTGCTGCCCCCAATTCCCCTGAATGACTTAGCACCCTGCTTCACAGAGAAGAGATGCACTGAGGATTCACTGTTAAAGTAATTATCAACTATGAAGGTAATAGGAATAAATCTGGGAATAAATCAACCTTAAAATGGTTGTACACTAGCACCCACAGCTGGGATTTATGTTTTTATGCCAAAGGACTTGGTTCAAACCTACAAACTCTTTTGGGGTCACTGCATAAGTGCTTTAAGTTTTCAAAGAGAAAGATAAGCAAAAGATTAGGTTTAATAGTCTGTTCTCCTTAATAAATAACAATAATAATCCATGAATCATTCTCTCCTTGAGTCAAAGCTTCCCAGAATCATTCCAAATCTCCCTCCCTCCAGCCTTATTCTAATAGAAAACCCTGGTAAAGTAAAATGAGGAAACTCAGTGCTTGTTTGTAAGAAATATTGCTTCCCACACAGTAAGTGTTTTTCCACCCTTGGAAAAACACTACCTCCCTAAATGGGGCACTGCATTAAATAGATATCCCTACATCTGAATAGACAGAGGCACTAATTCCTCGTGTTTTTGAGGAGGACGGAGGCCTCCTAGGATGAGCACAGAGCCTGACACCACAGGTGGAGAAGCTGTCTATTCACAGCTAATAGGTATTTAGTGGCAGAAGTGCTGGAACTGTGCAGCCCTCTGTGCAGGCCAATTCCTTACTAAGTGTATAACTACCCTTTGGGTAACACTACCAGTGCTAAAATTCCATGTGGCCACTTTGAACTGGAAAAACACCAAAAACAGGACTGCCGTCCAAAGGGAACACAAAAGCAGATTCCAGCAGCTTTGCTTACAGGCTCCATTCACACTGCTTAATTCTGCACAATGGAGCCTGGCAGCGCCTGTCTGACCAAATTAACAGCATGTCCCTAATGAGCCTGCCTGACACTTCAGTATGTTGCTATTAACCAGTCGATGAGACTTCACAGTCCCCAGTGCTGGCCCAGGCAATGGCCTTGCCCCTCTCACTGCCAGATTACTGACCTATCAAGAGGCTGGTGATTCTCACAGAATCCCAGACTGGTTTGGGTGGGAAGGGACCTTAAAGCTCACCCAGTTCCAATCCCCTGCCATGGGCAAGGACACCTTCCACTAGATCAGGTTGTTCAAAGCCCTGTCCCACTTGGCCTTGAACAATTCCAGGGATGGGGCAGCCACAGCTTCTCTGGGCACCCTGTGCCAAGTGCCTCAGCACCCTCACAAGGAAGAATTATTTCCTAATATCTAATTTAAATCTCCCCTGTCAGTTTAAAGCCATCTCCCTTCTCTCTCTTCATGCCCTTGTAAAAATAACTCTTTTCAGATTTCTTGTCAGCCCCTTTAGGTACTGAAAGGCTATTCTAAGGTCTCTCCTGAGCCTTCTCCAGGCTGAACAACCACAACTTTCTCAGCCTGCCTTCACAGGAGAGGCACTCCAGCCTAATTTCCCTTTTTTCATCTGGCATTTTCTGGTGAACTACAGCCTTAAGCCAAGAGGCAGTGAAGAAGAAAATTCACAAATTCTCCTAAATTTGCTAGGATTGCTTCTGTTCAAAGAACTTTGCTTAATAAAAAGGTACAGAATGGGAATGCCACAGCATTGATCTTGACTCAGACACTGCTCATCTAGCAGCTATACAGGACTCTGTGGCAACTATACACCACGGTGTCCTGAGTCAGGGGTGGAACAACGTGGTCACTTGGTCTGGTATTTTCTGCAAGGACATTCATCCCTCCAATCACTCCAGTTCCTATCTCGAATGTCAGATACCAAAACTAAGAGCTATCTTACAAGCATTCCCAACAGAAAAGGAAGTGATTGGTAGTTCTGGGCCCTACTTACCTTGAGTTTTTTCATGGACACATGATTCAAGATGGGCTCACACTACAACACTCAAGTTCAAATCTGAAGTGTGAAGAGGCTTGGAGAGTTGTTCCGTATATTTAATTACAAAGTTTAGTCTCTTGTTAGATGGTATAATAGGGATTCAGAATTATGTGGTCTGTTTCTATTCACCTCTTTCCTCATTAGTGAGCTTTCAAGGGCTCTTACAGGGCACATTTTCATGAAAACAGAACAATCAAACTAAATGACACTTCAAGATAAACTCTTCTGAATCTCCCTAAATGCATACAGTGCATATGCAGCATGGGAAGTTTTCTTCCATAAGTGAGAATTCAGCTGGTTTGACCTCTAAAACAGTTCAGAGACAAAAGTATAGCCCTGAGGTTTTTATTAGGCTTCATTCTAAAGCTACTTCTCCCACTGAAAGATGAAGTGTTATGATATTGCAGTGCAAATTCAAAAGCAGGATACAGGGTATAAGACACACATTCAAAGTACCTGCAAGAATCAGACATAAAAGACAGTGAGCACATTGCTGCTTTCAGAGATGTGAATGATGATGATATTTGTTCTATGTGAGATTAAAATCTTCCAGTACCAAGCCAGCAGCCAAAGACTGGTGAAAACTGTAACAACACTTTACTCAGCGTCTATGCTTGCACTTCCAATTGCCATAGTAAGGAGGCTCTCAACTACCCAAACTGCAGTCTCTTTAATCTAGATTGGTTTAGCTGCTTTCCAGCCTGTGGTTCTTTCATGATTTTTCAGGCACAACCAGGGGGATGGTGCACATTTTCAAGGAGAACGGAAATGGAAATAGCCCAGTGAAATACACAGTACCCTTGATCATAGAAATCCTTCAAAATAAGACCTGCACATCTGCCTGAAACACAGGCTTTAGTACTCCAAAGACAAAGTTACCAGCTGTGTGCTCTTAGTTTGCCAAGAAACAGAGTTCACTGATAACAACTGCTCTTCCAAACCACAACTGTCTTTAATTTTCAAATCCCTGTTTCATCTAACAAAGCAAACAGTAATTAAGGAGACTAGAAGATGTCATGTACAGATAGTTAAGTAGTCTCATGGAGCTATTTTACATTTTAAAAGACAGTTATATTCTTACATGTCTAAATGTTGTGACTTCCACTCAAAAAATAAGCCACTCAACATTTTTATGTTAACTATATTAAAAAAATTAATTTTCACGTTGGATATTTTTTGTTAATTTCCCATCAGCAAGTTTTCAAATTAACCTGGAGTGCACTTCCAGGGGGGCGCATAAATACCAAACAGAAAACATTTCCCCATTTGCCCCAGCACTAACAAAACTGTGACAACAGCAAAGATGCTCCTTGCTTTGTCCCAGTGATCTTTCTTTGCAGCTTTTTTCATAATGCCATAAGGAACCTGGGTAGAAAAAGAATCTCCCAATAAAATCTTAAGTAGTACCAGAAACAAGGTGGAGCTCTTAATAAAAACCCAAAGAAGCTCTTCCAGTTTCATACAGAAGCTTTCTAAAATGAAGTATCACCAAAGAATTTGACCCCTTATAAATTTATCTGCAGTTAAAGCAGAACAATAAAACCAAATGAACAACAAAAAAGCCCTCTCAAAACACTTCTGTGACCCTCTTCCACTGCTGGTTCTCCACAGGTAGGACAGCAAACTAAGGAAATCTATGAAGGCAGTGTATGCATTGGTTTCAAATGGTTTCGAAGTCTTAACTGCTTTTCTACCAAACAATAAAGCACCCTTTTTTTGTTAAGCCAACCACACAATTGTTTTCACAAAAGCTCGGATAGCTCACAATAATGTTAATTTGAGTTTTAGTTTTAAAAGTTTATTTCTCATCCTTATTGCTGGGGTTGGGGGGGAAGGCAAAAGGAACCTCCAAAACATAGATAATATTAGTAACAAAGATACTGGATTCAGATTTCTCCAAAATTGGCAAGAGTTTATGTGAGGCAGTAACCTACTGTCATTCTTACTGGTTTTACTATATTGCTCAGTCACATTTTCTTCATCTTGCAGAGCAAGACGATATGGGAGGAGATACAAATTCCTATCTCACAGTCTCCTACCACTGACTTTAGACCCAAAAGAAGTTCTATGGGGCGAGAGAGACAAGATATACTCAACATGACACAACCCAACACCACACAAAATGAAACCTTACTTAAGTGGGAAATTCAGATAGAAAGGTTACTGATTTAGCTCACCTGTTCAGAACAAAGCTTGCTTTAATTTCTGTCCCTACTACTTATTATTCCACAGTGTACATCTGTGCTCAGTGTTGCTAATCAGACTGTGCAAAAAACAACACCCTCTCTGCAGTTAAGAGCCAAATTTAGGTCTGCTGTCCAGTTCATAAAGTTTACTGTTTCTATGAATAAGCACAATTAAGCCCTGGAGAATATCCAGGCTTCAGGACATAATTCCCAGACAGAGCCTTTGAAGCAAGACTTTCAGCATCTTTCCTCCAGGAGATGAAAGAATTCCAGTGACATGGCATCATTTTATTTTTCCTTTCCATTTAACCTGAGACAGCTTAAAATGGAACATTGTTACTGAGCAGGAACCAGCTCTTCCTCTAGGTATTTTGTGTATAATGCCCTGGAATTTATCCAGCTCCAACAAAGGAAAGCATCCAGAAATAAAACTAGGAAATAAAACTATGAGCAGCCTCAGGCAAAAATGAATAGCACCTTATCCTTGTTTTTTAAAATACCTGCCATGTACCGCCAAACTGCTGGAAAACCTCTTCCTTCCCAAGCCCTGACTTCTCCCTCTCATCACAGGTTCCCATTCAAGGCCAGTGACTCAATACCTCAACAGGGAAAACAGTTTAGGCTGAAATTTATACCCAACAGGATGGGAGAATGTTAAGCTCATTGCAAGGAGGAAGGAAGGAAACCCCATTAGTAGTCAGAAAGGAAGCATATTTCAATAAGGCTCTTTTGTCTTTGGAAAAGGGAAAGCAAGCAGAGAAACACATTCTCCCTGTTACAGTTGTGCTTACACAAGCTTCTTGCTTTAATTTCTGCAAAACTACGCAAAAGAAGATGGATTACTAAACTGCTAAAGAAACTTCCTAAATAACAAAAATGCAGATCTGTTCTGGAAGAGATCTAACTATGTGCACCTCTCATCAATACAGGAGTCAAGGGACTGTTGGTGACAGATAAACAATACACACTGACTAACATTTAAAGTGTAGCTCTTGAGCAATGATTGAACATCAGACTGGCTCTGCATGAGTGGTTGAACAGACTTGGGCCACTGCTTGGCTGCTGGACCCTCTTCTCTAGCTGAAGAAGAATGTTAGAAATACCACCCCAGGGCTTTTTCTTGCTGCCTCTGAGACCCCACTGATTTATAAGACCTCTTCATCATTCAACTGTCCAGTCTAAAATGGAGAATTCAGCAGGGAGACAGGGCAATGAGGTGCTTCTGGAAAGGACATAAGGGTAAGCTCACATGGGCAGGTCCCACTGCATAGTTCACAAATGTAAGATTTAGGAACATGAGTTTCTGATGCATTTCTCTTCTACCACAGCAAGCAGATCCCTGGAAACAGGCAACCATACACCACTGGGAGCTGGGAGTCTCTGAAATGGCATCTCCATAAGTAGCATGGGCTGAGAGATCATCCATCCACTGGCACCATGCAGCAGCTCCATGCAGGATTGCAGCACTGTGCTGATGCCTCTGCTTGCAGCACACAGTGGGTAGTTTTCCAGAGAAGATGCAGCACCTTCTACAGCTGTGCACGTCCATCTGTTTCCTGCCTTTGATTGAAACTCAGCAGCTCAGCGAGACTAGATTTGAGCCTTAACATGGGTTTTTCTTTCTTTTCCTCTAACCCTCTTCACTGGCAACTAGATGCTTAAGCAAAGCTTTCTCTTAAAGTCACAGAAGACAAGGTACTATGGGTTGTCATCTTAGCTCCCTTACATCTGACAACTCCAAGACTAGGAGCATTATATACCTATCACTGCCCATCCCCATTGAACAAAAGCTGCAGTAATTTACTGCTTTCATTCACAAGTTTAAGCCAAGAAGAACAAATCTAAAGCGCCCCTGACTCAGGCAGTCCTAGACCACCCAACGGTGGGTGGCACCAGGTCAAGACCAGAGCACCTTTGTGTGCACTGCAGGCACAGCCTGGCCACCGTTCATGCCATCACACATAATGTGCCCTTCAGAAAAGGGCCAAACAATAGAGGATTTGTGAGATAATGTAGTGGAGCAGAGCTGAATACTTAACATTTTGAAAAATGCAAGGGCCTGACGCGCCAAGCAGAGGCACACACTGAACAAAACCTTTTCAGAGGCAGACTGAAGCCTGCCCACACGTTACCAGCTACCGGCCTCTATGACAGGCATGAACTGAGGCTCAATTGTGTAACTCAGATCAGAGGCTTTCACCAGAAGTCTGGCAAACTGAAAAGCTAAGTTTCCAGCAGTGGGGCTGTTAGCAGAAAACACAGCTCATATGGCCTCCTTGCACCTTCATCAGGAGCAGTCATCTTCAGGAAGAAAAGCAACAGCCTAAAACTGCAATGGAGAGTGGGCATCAGCACTCCTGTGACAGCAAAACAGCTCCTAATAACATCTGGTGCCCCTTTGCTTTTCTGAAGAAGGCTTTTCCTCTGCATATTTCAACTCTTCACTCTAGCTGAATAGCTTTTGGCTGCAGAAGGTGGTTTTAGCCTTAGTACAATAATTATTTACATTAGAGTCCATTCTACTTCATTATGCACAAAACATATTATTGCTTGAGCTTAGAAAAGCAAATCCTCTTCCTAGACTTGCTCCGAGTAGTCAGCTCTGGTGTGGGACTGCCCAGGACCTGCTGATGACGAAGCACATGCTTACCTGAGCAGACTATTCCCCCCAACCTGGTAACCAACACAGCTTCTCCATCGAGACATCTGGGACTGGATCTACTGGCTCCTTTGCACAAGACGCCAGACACTAACAGACCCAGACACACCACTAGCCATACTGCCAGGGCACTCTCTGAAACATGTTCCATGATCCTTGCTTGACACTGTGCAAAAGAAGACACCACTGCTGATTTAAGAACACTCTGGACTGCAGTCATAGGAAGCAACAAGAATTTTTTGGCCAAGCATTTCACCTGGCTTGTTCTAACACTCATCTTTGGGCAACTGGTACTGGCTGCAGTCAAAGACAGGATATAGGGCGAGATGGACTCAGTACAGCTGAAGTAATAGTTGCAAGAAAAGCACTGTAAGAGGAAGTACAAATCAACACAGATTAATTTTTTTAGGTGTCATACTGGGAATAATTTGGCCTGCAGAACTTTGGCAACAAGGGCAGAGGCTGAGCATGCTGAGACTTTCAGATCTGCATGCCCGACAGAGCTGCTCAGTTGAAAAAGCAATTCCCACCAAGAGCCTCATGAGGCTACAGATTTCTCTCTAGTCATTCAGTATGAAATTTTCTGCTCAGAAGGAAAATTATTTTCAAGTTAAAGCAGGGGGTTTTAATTGAAAATTACTTTAAAACCTAATGCTTTTTGGCTTGAAGATGTAAGTAGATAAAGCTCTGTTTATATTTATAGATCAGGTTACCTTCTTGCCATTCACACATCCATCTGTTTAAAAGGTGCACTTTTTATTTATACTTTGTCAGGAAAAAAAACCCACCAAAATAAACTCCAAGCCTTTTAATTTCTCCAAAGCCTTTCAATGACTATACGTGAAATTAACAGCATCCACTTTTGTATGACTTCATTTCATTCCTTTTTGGCATATAAGCCTCCATTTTGTGACCACATTAACTTAGATGACAGCAAGAATTTAAGAATTAAACAGAAACCTGAAAAATATGGCTAAACCTGGGAAGGGTTTGGGCCATCTGATTCTGAATGGATGGAAAACTGAGCTCATGCCTGCAGCCACTACCTGCCAACATGCTGCCTATGTGCACATTTCCCACACTCCCACAGCTTTCCTTCTGCTATGGGTTAACACCACATTGCAGGTTGTAAAATCCAAACAACGAAACAAGGAACAGGCCAACGCATTCCTTTACAACATTAGCTTGGATGCAACTACATAGGTGAGTCTTAAGCTTGGGGCTTTTTTAAGTAAAAGCTTGTCATCTGTACACAACAGCCTCAGAGAGAGAGATGTAACACAGGAAATGTTTGGGTAGTTCTCTTTTCAGGTGTACTCACAAACAAGAACAGTCTAACAGCATTTCTTCACACAATCCTTCCCCTTTGCAATTATCTCAAGTTAGCTATTGACTCTGTAGAAATTCAAACTTCAGTATCTGCTGCTATACCAAGTAAGAGGGAGCCATGTCTGAAATGGAAATGTTGATTTTCAAAACCATTCATGCTTTGGCCCAGATCTGCGAAGTGGTGGTCTGTAAAAATGCTGGTCCAAGTGTCCCCCTGCTGCCCCAGTTGCAGCTCTGGAGCATAAACCCTGCTACAGCCACACAGAGCAGAATGGCTGTGTGCTGAACACCCCAGAGAAAGCTCTTTACTAAAGCTCCTCCTACAGCTGTCTGTTCCCCCTTACCCAGCCAGATTAAAAAATAACAACACTGATATAAAGAAAAATATTTACTTAATGCTGTAATCTTCTCAACACGGATTGTTCTGGAAAGACCAGCAACAACGATGCATTGACCCCTGCAAGCAAATGACTCTTTTCCAAAGACAGCCTTGGAATCCCCACCTGGAGCTCTCAGCACACCTGCCAGTGGGCTGCAGATGCTTAGTCACCTCCTCAACAGAGCAAACAACCAGCAGCCATGTCTGTGCCTGCAAGTGATTTCAGCTGCAAAGTTACAGATATACCTACTCAAAGGCACACTATAAAGGCAGCTCCTCAGAACATTAAGCCCCTTTACACCTTCTAAATAATTCCAGTTGCCTGTGCAGCAGAGATGTTATTTGTTATCCCATCCTTAGGGATTACACTTCAATTACTTTGTTGTATATTATCCTCCACCCAAATATTCAAATAGAAATCACACAGACTGCTTGTCTGTGCAGGAAGTAAGAGTTTTAGCTGTACCAAAGGGGAGGAAAAATCCAAGCTGTGTCTACAGTAAACCTTCTCTAACATCCCTCCCCCAACAGCAAGCTGCCTGATCTCAGTGTCAGCACTCTTGTAGTTCAGACAGACTGCCAAAGCCTACCTAAAAACTGAGCAACAGAGATTAGAGATGGAATGGGTCAAAAAATGAAGTTACACAAAACCTGTATGCATTTATCATAAAAGGACAGGCTTCATAGTCCATGAGGATATTACTTGGAAAACAATCTGCAACTGTGATGAATTTCCTTCAGCTTCTGCAAGCACAGGTCTGTACAAACTGGGATTAATTCAAAACCTTATCAGCAAAAATTCTTATGGTCAAATTCATGGATCCTGCTTTCCAGGGTTAAAAATTTAAGGTATCTGGTGTACCATGGAGGAAAAAATTGTTTTTATAACCACACCGATGAATCTCAACGCACAATTCTGCCCTTGAGCAAGTTTGCTGTTTCACTGTTAATAATGAAACCCTAAAGGAAAATCTCAAAGGAGCTAAAAGGAAGAAAAAGAAATCTCACACTATTTTTTTATCTGTTCTGCTGACATACCCTATTCCCCCAAATAAATATTTATTCCATTCCATAAGCAAAAGGGGATTTAATCCATGGTTCAATTTTGAGATAATACTAAACATACTGTGGATTTCAGTTCCATTCTTGTTTTCTAGCAGTACTAGCTTTAGGTGAAAATACCCTGAACAAGTGTTTCTTTCGTTGCTGGTATAGAAAATAAAAGCTTGAGCATCCTGTGGAAATTTTTTTCAAGCACAGTAGGCCACATGCCTATCTCTACAGTGATATGAGAGCAACTGCCTCTCCCATCACTCACAGAGACAGATACACTGAAACAGAAGCATGCACATAGGCCATCAATTGCATTAATCCTGCTGTGAGCAGATGGCTCTTCCTCACCCTTAGAGCACGGGTACTTTGATAAAGACATCAGTAATGAATAATACAAGTTATCAGAAGCTCCACCAGAAGCATGTATGGGGTGTTGCCTGCATACCAGCTGCCTTCAGGAAGTGATTTCCAACATGAGTCTGCACTATTTTGATTTCAGCCAGCCTTTTCCAATTCTGCTGAGGGCTAGCAAGATTAGCAAAGGCAGATTGAGATTAGTAAAGATGGATTTATGCAAAACTAAAAAAGAACTGATTTTAAGCTCCACACGGATCTTCCCTCAGTATAACAGATTCTTTTTTGAAATTACAATATAGTGATATAAATTTGCTAAGAGGCAAGCCCTTGAATATTCTGGAGCCTCTTCAGTATTATCTTCCAAGCAGAAAAAGCCATCTCATCTAATCAGTTATGCTTCTTCTCCCAAGCCTTATAGTGTGTGATATTATCGTGAGGTCCCCTTTCCAACATACTGCATCCTGGGAAGCTGCTGCAACAGCTGCTAAACTTAAGAATCTAAAGCAAGAAATCTGCAGTAGCCCTAGTTTAATTTTTGACTCGGAGGCCAGGCCCGTTTCTCTGCTTGTCAAAGAGTTCAAAGATTTAAGAAATGCATGTTAACTTCAGTTAAGCTATGATGAGTATTCCTGTCTGGAAACATTTAACTTCTCTTTCGACTAAAGAAGACACAAGAAACTTGACTTGTGAAACAAAGCATAAACAATGACACCGAGTACAAACACTGTCTTTACCAGAGTTGCTGACCTCCAACTCGTACTTGGAAGACATTAAAAGAGTCACCAATGTCTTGATGGAAGCCAGCAGTCCATGATCTATTTGAAACACTCTCCTCACACAACACATACTGTGTCATCATCTCCACATTTTCCAGTCAGTTTTTAACAGCATCAACAAACAGATACTCAGCCTGTAATGAGCTCATTTTTAAACCTCCCAGTGCAGGATAAACTGGATGCAATTCTCCATGGTACCCAGAAGAAATGACTGCTAACCTCATGCTAACACTTCAAGTAGAACAGCTTTGGCAACAGTTTTGGCAACTAGCCTTGTTTGTCTAAGATCAATGCAAAAACTAACAGATTTGCACAGGTTTCTTTTAAAGGCCAGGAATGCAACTAATGGCAATTTCAAGAGGTTTATGATACTGATACTCAAACAAACTTGATTTCAGAATTTGAAATCAATGGTTTGGTTAGCAGAGTTAGTTGAGTAGTTAAGATTTTCAAGGCATATGACTTATACCACATGGTATTCTGACTAGAAATTTGTCTCGTGTCAATGAAGCACATGTTAAACGAATTATGGGTTGGCCAACTGACAGATCTCAAAGTAGCTGACAGCATAAAGTCACTGGGGAATGGAACTGCTTTAGTTTGGGTTTGCATTAATCAGAGCTAGCCAGATGCTCATCCAGATCCATAAAAATGCTGAAATCTAGATATAACAAATTCCTTGGAGAATGTGTTCTGCTAACAAATAGATTGGCAGAATGATATAAATAATAAAAAGACAAAGACAGTAAAATGTGTGCATACATTCAGTTGACATCAGTTAAAGCAGGCAATGCCAGAGGCACAGTACACCTCTGACAACACAGAGCAAAGGCTATAGCTGCAGAATAGAGGACAAGGCTTGGTGAACTTGAAGAGCATCCTGGCAGGTAAGTAGCTTGTTTGTCACCTCCACAACAAGATGTATAAATGACTAACAGCCTTCAGTTATCTGTCACAAGGGAGAAGGAAGTCAGCAAGTGGTTCTGTGGCACCACTGCTGTTTGAAATCCAGATCTGGGTACCCAAGTCTTAAAATTTGTCTTGGAAAATTGAAGGTGAATGAAAAGAAGCCACCATGAAAAGAATCTGAGGGTTAAAAACCCAAAACTTCTCTGTAAGGTAACTTTATCTGTTGAGAAGAGACAATTATAAACACCAGAAACTATCCCTACAGAGATCCTAAAGGACTCTCTGCTTAATAGGGAAGGCACAACAGGGCTCGAACCCAAAAACCCTTGCACAGCTCAAGCAAGACAAATTAGAAACATAGTACAAGTTGAGTGCTGAGGCCAACCATTACTGGGACAAAGCTGAAGAAATGATACAGCAAATATGTTCCTTGGTGTCATTAGATCCAAACTGTAAGCTTTTCAGAAAAAGGTATTTTCATCAACAAGATACTGAGTTGCTCATGAGAATAAGGGTAATGCCCATGGGTTACACATGGTGAAACAAGATGATTATACCAGTTCCTCCTACCTACGAATTTTTTGCATCTGAGCTTGATCCTACGAACATGTTGAGGTATAGTTACAGGCATGCAGGCCTCTAACCTTCTACTGAGGGTATGGAAATAACAAACATTAAGCTGATTTAAGTTAATGCTGAAGTTGACAGTAGAAGGAAAAAAGAAAGTCAATCAAGGCTCAGATGGTGAGAGGGACAGGAGAAACAGTAAGTAATTAAATTCATATTGACATTTTCTAGCCAAAATTAGCACTTGGGAATCAGTGACTCAATGTTACAATCTCCCCTGAACATTACAGGGAAAAAAGGGGATAAAAGCTAGTTTGGTATTATGTACATATTTATATAATCCTGCAATCATTCCCTTAAAACCTTATCACACTGAACATTTAAACATGAAGTTAAATAGCTACATGTTTTCCAAACTTTACATGCATTTGGAAAGCTTTCTGTGCCACAGCCTATTATGATCTTGCTCTATTCATTGTATGCCCACAGTTAGGTACTAAAATAAGAAAGAATGAAACAGGAAGGGAAACAAAAGCCACACAAGAGAAACAGCAGAAATACCTGCACTCATTCAAATAACACAGCAAGGCAACTTTTATGTTTAGACTGCTTGGCCTCAAATTTCCATTATGAAGTTTCAATTCATAACTCAGGAGCCAATGCAAGTAGTGAGGTTTTGTTTGCAGCTGAGGTAATTCCCTGCTCTTTCTTGGATTAGATCCAAACTCAAAAAAGGGCAAAAAGATCAC
Source organism: Agapornis roseicollis (assembly GCA_002631895.1). Taxonomy (NCBI): domain Eukaryota; kingdom Metazoa; phylum Chordata; class Aves; order Psittaciformes; family Psittacidae; genus Agapornis; species Agapornis roseicollis. The sequence goes on from NDXB01003142.1 coordinate 77,900, forward strand.
CCCTAAGAAGGGCAAAAAGACATTTATTCTATTCAGGAGCTTTCAAGACCTGTCAATATTGGAATTATCGTATGTCCCCTGTAGAAGGCCCATCCAATATGATACCTTAAGGAGTAATGGAAAAGTTTAAGGCTCAAGCCTACTAACTTGGAATATTAACAGAAGAAAAAAAGCTGAATTGAGAGATCACCCCACTCACATCTGCCCCAGATAATCAGATGCAAAACACAGCTTCCCTCCATTTCCTTATTAAATCAGCAGTGGACTCATCGTCCAGTTAAAAACAGATGCACTACGATTATTTCAAGATTTTTACTGTTCATGAAGCTTTTATGTCAAAAGCTGAAATGACCTTGTATGTATTTCTGTGTGTAAGCATTTGCAGGACCACATATTTTACATTCATATATCTTAAAAGTCAGTAAACTTTAGAAATTCAAATTAATCAAGGAGGGAAGAACAGCAGCAAACTAATGAAACAGCAAAATCAAAAATTATTTACTGGTGAAAACATTATGATTCACAGCACCAAGCTTAATTTTTTATCTGCAATTTCAAATATTGAAAATGGGCACATGTGCACAAGTGAAATCTAGACACCCCTTTAGAAACTTACATATTCGATACATGGTAATTTAATTGTTTAGAGTCTTAAATTTTGTACACATAAGTCCTGATCCAGCTTTTTTCTCATCCAGTCATGCCCTCCAAATAAAAACCAGACTCTCTGGCTAAGACACTGACTGTTTTGAAAAGCTAAAGATAAGAACAAACATTTTGTTTCAAAGGTGGTGTTACGAACCTCTGATCCATTTTTCTGCAGTTTCCAGTTCTCATTCAACACATGAGTGTGCTCATGAGCACAAATATTCTTTGATACAGGAGCATGAGAGAGGAAGAAAACATTTGCCAAAGCTGTTTGCCTGAACAAGCAAGTGATGTGTGGCAGACAAGAACAATGTGCCACCATTAGTCATTGGTAAAGGGAAGCAACATGGATGCTCTGCTTAGAAACTGAAGTCCTCCTCCTCATGTAGGACACATTACAACAGTTCGACCATGCAGGACTCCCCTTTGTGCTCTTCTTTGCTTCAAAGAGAGGCTTTTCAAAATTCTTAAGAAAATAACATTTGTATCGTATCAGAGCACAAGTTGAGCAGGCTCAGCCTCCTGTCTCTGACAGTGGCCAACAGCAGATACTTAGTAAAAAAAACCCTCTAAGAACTACTCATTCTTCACATCTTATCTATTCCAGCATTCCTGTGTCACTGATGGTCAAGTTCAGGGAAGGCAGAGCTAGCAAGATCATAATTTAGCACCAGCAATAAAATCTTCCATTCACATTCAAAGCAAGACATCTAAACTATCAGAAATTTGAAGCAGTTCAGGACACAAGATGAAGGGCAGGTACATCTATCAACTGTGCTTTCGGTTGAATGCACTTTTTCCATCAGGCTGGATTTGATGACCCATGAAGCTCCTCTCTGCAGTAATATCGAATCACACAGTACTCTGTTTGCTTTGACTTCAAGCAGTCAGTTGAGCCCCAAAGAAAAACAACCCAAGGATTGTTGATATATTTCAGAGAAAATTTGTTTCAAGTCTGAGGTAGTCTCTTTTCTTTGTCATTTGACATTCCCAGGTGTATCTTATAGCTCTTCCCAAACATTGTTTTAGAAATGTGTATATAGCTCATACATAGAAAATACAAATAAAGGCCAAACATTAAAGGGAAAAGATACTGTAAATTCTACAGTGTGCTAAGGTTGTATGAACTAGAATGCTGCTAATGAACCAGTAATCAGTCTTACAGAGATTAATCTGTTTATGGGTGGACATAAGCAAGTTTCCTATAAGCTGGTTTTGAAAGAAGTGCAAAATAACTTCTGACTCAAAAAGTACATGAAGAATGAAAAATCCTTCCACATGCACAAGAAGGAGGGTAAGTGGGTTCTGTCAGCAACCTCCTTTCATAATCACGCTGTATTAAATTGTACACAGCAAAACAGAATTTACTTCGGTAACAGGGAAAATAAACCCCACAAATTACTTAACAAGCACAGAAGTAAAGAAGCTTAGTTTCCTGCTTGTATCCTTTATCCTCTCACCAAGTCACCCCTTCCTTCCAATAAGCCCATACATCTCTGAAGTAATTCCATAGGCAGAAGGCATTATATGCCACAAGCAGTCAGGAGCTCCACGGATGTGAACTGACCCCTGGTCCATGCTGGCCAATTCAGCTGCTGTCAAATGCTGTGCAACAGCTGAACACTGCCAGCATGCTGCTTTCTCCTGAGCAGAAACATTCGTGTCACCCTTCTCTTTCATAGAGAGCAGTGCTTTTCCAGACTTCTAGCTCTTTTCAAATGTGGCTAAAGCTGACCAATGAATTCAGAAGTTATTCAGCTGACAAGGCAAACAAAGATGCCTAGCATTTCCTTAGGAAGCAGTCTAAAAAGAGTAAATAGCCTTATATAGTACTTGGATTCCACCTGGGCATCTTTGGTTTGAATACCAAAAATACTTAAGACAGATAAGAAGTTGCCCAATATAAATGTCTTTTGAAAAGAAACAACTAGAAGTTTAACATTTGCAGATATCTGGGAAGTTGGGAAATACTAACATCTGAATCATTCCAGCAGCATCCAAGCTCTAACCGTAATATCTAGTGTTTTTCACTGTTAGACTTCTGGCTGGCTAGTCCTTATTGTCAAATAGTATCTAACTGGGCACAGCTTCCCCTAACATAGCAACAGGCTCATTTTTCTTTCAAGGTGAACTTTGGTTCAATCTCTTTTGCAAAGCCAGCTGATTAGAACTTGCTCAAGAAACACTTTTCAGGTTTCTTAGGCTTATTGACATTATACATAAAGCATATGAAAAAAGAGAAACCAAAAGTAGACTTTCCAAAATAGCAACACACAGCATGCCCAGGTATGCATACTGTAGTTTTCACCTCCTAGGCAATTATATAGTCCGCTTTGTATGTTACTAATTAGGCAACTTTATAATTCTATTCCATTTTATGTAAGGGCCATTTATGTAAGGTCTAATCTCACTAAGCGTCAGGACTAAGAGCTCATTATTCTCAGGCAGGAAGGCAATAAAAAGATCACAGCAGACAAGGCAAAGCCCTCCCATGTTAATTGCTAGAGGCCACTAACCAAGCACCTCCACATACCTGAAACAATGCACAGCACTCTCCGGAAACGGCTCTCCTCATGAAGGAAACTTGGCAAGGAGTTCACATGCTCATGGCTGCTGCAGGACCTCGGTTTATCACTTCAGTAGATGCTATTTCTGTTCTTTTCATTGAGAAGAAAGTGACTGATGGAGTCACTGATTAAGCCTAGAAACATTCTGTACTGCAGTTACTATCACAAGTCATTGTTCTAAGGCTTATGACACATAAGCAATAATACAGATACATTGACCAGCTGTATCAAAGAAACAAAACTCATTCTTAGTGAAGCCTGTGATGAAGAAATGCCTATCACTTGTCCAGGACTATGATCTGCCAATTAAAAAAATACAGCTTGCTGATACTGTTTTTTCACTATGAGGATGGTGAGATACTGGAACAGGTTGCTCAGAAGTTGTGGATGCCCCATCCCTGGAAGAGTTCAAGGCCAGGCTAGATGAGGCTTTGAGCAACTTACTCTAGTGGAAGGTGTCTCTGCATATGGAAAGGGTTTGGAACTAGATCTTTAAGGTCCCTTCCAACCCAACCCATTCTGTGATTCTATGAATGCCAAATGTTTCCACCTTTTTATTTCACAAATATGCATGCTCAGGAGAGAATTAATGTAGGAGGGTGTCAGGCAATTACATTCCACTTCAGTTTACAGCTCAGCAAGCTGGCAGGATGTTTGAACCCAGATGTTTATTTGTTTAGATATCTCACTGTAACCTACATTTTGGCATTGCTAAAGAAATCTCAGAGGTCCCAAATACCCACAAAGTCCTCAAATCTTGCTTTTCTCTGCCTTTCCACCAATAGACAAGGCACACAATATGTGACCTCCAAAGCTGCTGTTTATAGCATCATATGCATAGTGGAAGTGAAAAGCAGCTATAAATATTCCATATTTTTACTCCCATTACCAAAAGTGGAGGCACAGCCTTCACCCCCTTGAGCATCCCTACTGACAAACAATGGCCTTGGAGGACACTGTCATTCTGCAGACTCAACTAGGAAACCAAATAATCACTATGTGATGAAACTTTGATTTAAGAATCTTTCCCACCTCCAAATCTCAAGCACCACCACCAAGCATACTTCAGAACACTCATCAGCTGTTACACAGAGAACTCAGGCTCAGTCTCCTAGCAGCATCACTATTAATAGAATCCATTTAGAATAATCTTCAGTTTCAACCTTACTGAACTCTACGGACTGAATTTCCAAAGCCACTATTATCCACAACAGATTTCTCCTCCTTTGTGTTCTGCCATTGATATATGTAATGTCAGAATCAGTCCACAGAACAACATACTCATTAAGTAGTTGATCAGTCCAAAAGACTGGAATATTTTACCTTAATTACAAATTAAGTGGCCAAAAGGGGCTTGAGTTTTTGCCAACGTGCTTGTGCTATGGTAGAGATGTTTAGGGACTGTCTAGTTCTAAAAAGCTGCTTCTAGAATTAAAGCAACTCTCTAACGCTAGTGTGACGCCTTTGAAATTAAAAATACACACATGCTGACATGTTTTCAAACTTGTCAGCTCCCATCTGGAGCAGTATTCACTCATCTCTGCCTTCAGCTTTAAAAAGAGTGCTGTTCCTGGAATCACAAATGGAGAAGCACTATGTGCACAGCCCTGGGCCACACAGACATGGGATTGGATTCATTTGAAAAGCACAGCAGAGACAGCAATTGCATCTGTACCACACTGAGACCAACTAACAGAAGTCTGACCTCCTCCTCCTGCCCAGGCTCACAGCTCTTCCAGCTGCATTCTGATGCTCGCAACTCTCAAAACACATGCTCCAAGGTACCTGGGTTTTAGGTCTTTGGGAAGCAGATTGCAATTGAGGGGTACTATTACAAACAGATACACACAGCTGCTTCTTTCCCCCCTAGGTTTTTGAAGCACTCCAGCCACTACAAAGTCTTTGTTCCTTACAGCCTCTCTAAGTGTCTTTCCCACAGTCTTAACTATCTACATATTGCTCAAAATTGTCTGTAACATCCCTTCACTTCATCTCCTTCCCCTTCAGTCCCACCCCACTTGAAAACCATTTATGGCAGCTAAAACTATACAAAGATCTTACTGTTCTCTGAAACAATCTCGGAGCTGCCTTTTACCTGCAGTCAAGCATGCAGCAAACAATCATGAATCTTGTTTTGGAAGCTGTTCTGCATACTAAACTACTTTTACTCTTCCTACAAAGAAGGGGTTTCTTTCTTCATTCCCCTGTATATCATGTATCCTGTTCAACTATCAGTAGCCTCTGTGTCATGTCACCACTGCTTTTGAGTTCCAAAACAGTGTTTTCAGGGACAGGCAGATTCTGATCTTCAATATCTTATGGTGCAAACTGCTTTCATTGCATTGGTTTTTATGCAGATAAATTTTCATGGTATCTACAGTGTTTTGAACACTTTCAAAGCCCACCTATTCCACATATTATATCAATAATGACGTTCTCGAGGCTCTCTTCAGTGCTTTACATCCATTGAGCACTGGACAATTCTTCAGGGCAAGGATAAAGAACTAGTTGGATGGCCACATGCAAAGAGTTGTGGTCAATGACTCAGTGTCTGGCTGGAGGCCAGTGACAAGTGGTGTCCATCAGGGATCGGTGTTGGGACCAGTCTTGTTCAGCATCTTTGACGCTGACATGGACAGTGGGATTGAGTGCACCCTCAGCAAGTTTGCCAATGACACCAAGCTGTGTGGTTCGGGGGATACGCTGAAGGGAAGGAATGCCATCCAGAGGGACCTTGACACGCTTGTGAGGTGGGCTGATGCCAACCTCATGAAGTTTAGCCATGACAAGTGCAAAGTCCTACACCTGGGTCAGAGCAATCCCAGGCACAGCTACAGGTTGGGCAAAGAGGAGATTCAGAGCAGCCCTGTGGAGAAGGACTTGGGGGTGGTGGTTGATGAGAACATGAACATGAGCCGACTGCAGTGTCTGCTTCCAGCCCAGAAAGNACAGGTTGGGCAAAGAGGAGATTCAGAGCAGCCCTGTGGAGAAGGACTTGGGGGTGGTGGTTGATGAGAACATGAACATGAGCCGACTGCAGTGTCTGCTTCCAGCCCAGAAAGCAACCGTATCCTGGGCTGCATCAAAAGGAGCGTGACCAGCAGGTTGAGGGA